>JAVGVS010000330.1:112500-155602 GCA_032718565.1 Distichodus sexfasciatus | reverse complement strand
TATATATATATATATATATATACATAGTGACTTTTTTGTGTTCAGGAATTGTTGGAAATCAATCAATCAATCAGTATGGCACATTACAGTACAGGTTGGGTCAAGTCAGGACAGGATGGGTTTTTAGCCAAAATCAATCCAGAACAATTTGGGTCGGGTTCATATCCATGTATGGACGGTACAGATAACGTGAGATTGAAAAGCAACTTTCAACTGTATTTGTTTAATCTGGAGAACGGCAATGAACTCTAGAGACTTTCTTCTATGTTCTTTCATGATCCAAATACCACATTTCCTTATGCCATACCATTATAAAGATAGTAAAGAGATTATCTGCAGCACATAAAAGACCCTGTGTGTTGCAGTCATCTTGCTTTGTGACGCATAGATATATTAAAAATGTCAGATCATGCCTTTTAAATGACCTTTTATACCTGCCTCTTTTATTATATTACCATTATATACATATGTACAGTTACTGTCTATATTTTTAATCTTTTAAGATATTTTTACACCCTTAAAAATAAAAGAACCAAAAGTGGTTCTTTACTGTGATGCCATAGGGAAACCTTCTTTGGTTCTACAAAGACCCCTTTGTGAGAGCAGCTCGCAACATCTCATTTGCTTCGAACTCTTGAGTTTTCTTTGCACGCGACACGTATCAAGAGTCTTGAGTCTTGAATTGCCTTTCGTTGTCTTTTCTTTACTACAATTCAAAGTTTTACAAGCAAAGGATGAATCCCTAAGACTACAAAGACACTTTACGTGACGTTACGTGACGGTCAAAAGAGTGTAACGCTCCTGAGTTCTCAGCTCTAATACAGTTCTAGTTCTATACCTTCTTGCATCTCCATATATATTTCATATATATTTCAGGATCCAATCAGATTACGACACGTAAGGCACTATTACTTCTATTGTTACACACTAGTACATTTAACGTGTATACGTATTAATATAATTCTGTTACGTAACACTGTACATGGAAAGTTATGGAAAGTTCCAGAAACATTATATCTCTACTTTCTATTGCAAATAGTTATGAAATATTAAATCCAAATATTCGTACATTCATGCACACAAAATGGCTCCAACACCCTTTACCCAGTGATTCCTTGCTGAACCATTTATCATGAAGTGCTTATGAAGAATTTAGTGTAAATGGTATTTGTGTTTTTCTACCTGTGTTCATTATGTGCAATATGTAATAGTTTGTTCAATTTGTTCAAATGTGGTGTATGGTAAAACTTTATATAAACTGCACATTAATAACTGATCTCTCTAAAAGATATCTCTTACAACTAAATATGGCACCATAACAATACTTTCTACACACAGCCACAAGTAGACCAGTAGGTTAGGCATAGGGTAAGTTGTCTAAGTGGAGTCGTTCTTTATTACATCAGGATGTTTTTATTGTTTCTAGAGTGGGACAGGTTAACACATAACCACGGGCCTGAGAGGCGTCACCCGACTCCCGGTGTGCTTTTGGTGAAGATGGCATCTGTATGCAAATAAAGGTGTTTGTAAAACAGGAACTCCCTGCTGAAGGTCACACGCCTCAAACGGCTCTGAGCCTCACACAAACACAAAACTGGCTCGTAAGCAGTCAGCAGTATGCAGAGGTGGGTAGAGTAGCCAAAAATCTTACTCAAGTAGGAGTGTTGTTAATTTAGAATAATATTACTCAAGTAAAAGTAAAAAGTACTTGGTGAAAAAAACTACTCAAGTACCAAGTAACTCCTGAGTAATTAAAGATTAATTGGTTCATCATATAATCAAATATGCAAAAATATAAAATAACAATGTACAATGTGTTTGGATATTACCAAACAATATTACATAATTTAAAAAAAAATCTATACAAAGTAACATAAATTAAGGCTAATTCAGCCACAATAAACAGTACAATAATCTGTAATAACTTAATAACTTTTTTAGTTTAAACAAAAAGGCTCAGCAGACAGAGATCACACAGTAAAACAAGAACAAGGCAGTCTGTGCATAAACTGTCCTGTGTGTGTGTGTGTATGTGTGTGTGGGTGTGTGTGTGTGTGTTTGTGTGTGTGTCTGTCTGTGTGTTTGTGCGTGTGTCTGTCTGTGTGTTTGTGCGTGTGTGTGTCTGTGTATGTATGTGCGTGTGTGTGTGTCTGTGTGTGTTTGTGTGTGTGTTTGTGTCTGTCTGTCTGTCTGTGTGTTTGTGCGTGTGTCTGTGTATGTGCGTGTGTGTGAGTTTGTGTCTGTCTGTCTGTCTATGTGTTTGTGCGTGTGTGTCTGTGTGTGTGTGTCTGTCTGTGTGTTTGTGTGTGCGTGTGTCTGTGTGTGTGTGTGTCTGTCTGTGTGTTTGTGTGTGCGTGTGTCTGTGTGTGTGTGTGTGTGTCTGTCTGTGTGTTTGTGCGTGTGTGTGTCTGTGTATGTATGGGCGTGTGTGTGTATCTCTGTGTGTGTCCGCGCATGTTTCGTGTGTGGTAATGTGACTGCTCCGTTTGATTGGTGGAACGGTCATTTAGGAGGAGGTTTTCCGACAAAACAAACAGATCGTGCATTGGATAACAGATGAATAAAAATAAAAGTAGCGAGCGGAATTTCGCTCAATGTAACGGAGTAAAAGTAGCGTTATTTCTTCACAAATATACTCAAATAAAAGTAAAAAGTATGTTGTGTAAAAACTACTCTTACAAGTACAGTTTATCCAAAAAGTTACTCAAGTAAATGTACCGGAGTAAATGTAGCGCGTTACTACCCACCTCTGGAATATGGACGTGCCGGGTTGAATATACATTTCTCCTACATTTCCTTTACATATATCTGGTAAAACGTCTAATGACATCTCTAGACTTAAAAACGAAATAAAATATTCCTTGAAAGTATATATGAGTCAACGACAAGACATGCTTATTTTTGTCAGGTCGTGTGAGCAGGTAAAATGTTCATTTAAACCAGAAAATAGTAGTTCATAGTGAACAAATGGTTGATAACTATGACGTGAATAGCTATTGTACTGAATGTATTCATTTGTATATTTTAAGAATTATTTTTCTTGCTTTTTAACGTCAAATTGGGTGCTTAAGATACTAAATAGCTGGCCACAAGAATTCAATAATCTTAAGTTACTGGATATACAAAACACAATTTTAGAAGCTTTATTTGTCATTGACCCTTAAACTTGTAAGACTCATTAAGTCTGGTATGGTGCTGCTTAGAGAATAATTCTATTTTTAAATGTTACTATTTATTTTAAAACAATATTTAGAAATCATACTGAACCGAAGCAAGACGACTAAACAACTGTACATTATAAATTTTTCGCAGAAGTGTTGAAACTTTCTTAGATGTTTGTCCACACATCCTTTGAGTATCACAGCTGCTGTAAATAAGCCGATGACTAACATGAGGACTCAAACCCAACCATAAAGACTGAACTGTGCGGAGTGAACTGCAGGAGCTTCATTTCGAGTTGAGCGTGTTGCCTGGCAATAGAGGTGCGGGAACGAGAAGCGACGCCTCATGGGAAAAGTGACACGGCCCGAACAGACCTGTTTTTACACGGCTTTCACTCACAAACAAACACACTGTGATTGCGACGATGTTACAGAATCGCCAGTGATTACAACAACCGTTTACAGCCATCAGGCCAGTGTCCCAACCTGCAACTCATTTCTCCTTTTGTTTTGGATGAAATACTGCAAAGTTTATGACCTCAATATTCTCCAAGAACACACAAAAGTGTGTCTTTGATTATATAGGAAACTCTGCTCTGTTTTATTTATTGGCAAAGTGAGTTTGAACAAAGTACTAAATGCTGGGATTTTAGTTATTATTCTATTACATTTTATTAAAAGTTCAATGTGTCCTTTTTGTGAAGAGAATTGCGCAAAAATTGCATTTTTAAGTCCTGTATTATGAAAAAAATCACTTTTTTTGTTCTTTGGACATCTATTTGGGCCTGTACTGCCTCTACACACACTGTAAAAATGGTCATTTGTGTTAGTATTAATTTACGAATGTCAGAAATCATGTGCTTAAATGAGCCGTTTAGATTTCTCCCCTACTTCTACGTCACAGCAGGGGACATTTGAATAACTTCCACCCTCCTTTCTGAGAAGCTCCTCCCACCAGGTAGATCTGCTAGCGCTTCCTGATCTGCCATGTTTTCTCATAAGCGCTAGTGTAGGAATCGTAATGAAGAAGTCTACTGACGGAGTGTTGTGTTGAACATGTATGGCTGGTCTGTTAGCAGCAGCCATGTCAATTATTTTCATGCGAGGTAAACTCTCGCCGTGCTGTCTACGCCTCAGTTCCGGAGTGGGATGTGGGCCGCAGCAGCTCGTTTGCATTTAGGAATACCAATAAGAAACAGTCTGTTCTGGGGTGCGTTTTCCAAAAGCATAGTTGCTAACGTACGACGTTAGTTGATAATGTACACCATGTTAGTTGCTAAGTAATTGACAACTATGCTTTTGGGAAACGCACCCCTCTTAAAGGGACTGAAATAGACCTGAGCTCGTAGAGCTATTTTAACTTGTTGAAAAAATGTATAATACTGGACCTTTGAACACTTTTGTGTGCTAGTATATAAGCAAGTATATAAATATATAAGCAAGTAATATAAATATCTTGTTGATAAACTGTATATTCCACCTGTCTTACAAACCATATGTTTATATACACTGTTGTCCGAGATTTGCATACAAGTATTCACTCATGTGTACTGTGTACTAGTAACATGTGACATTATGACGTTAACACATATTATTATTAAAGTTATAATTATAACTTTTTGCCTTTTCTTAATTTCCCTTAATTTGTTTACATTAGCAGTCTAGTGAACAAGCAAAGCACACTACATGTTCATGTATAACTGTGCATGTAATAAAAAAAGAATCTTTAAGTCTCGAACTTTAAAAACAAATAATATTGGCAACAAATTTCATGTCAAGATAAAATGCCATACATTGATGGAAAAAGGCCTGCGGTCATAAAGTTCCTGCGTATTTTTAACAGAGAAGTGTCGTTTATACAGGAGCGAGTCAGAGAGGGAACTAAACCTTTCAAAGCTGAGCTTTAGGGAGCGGTAGAGACTGAAATACGAGCTGCACTTACAGAAGCCATCTTCCTGGCCTTAAAAAACTCAGGAAGGGAGAGGGAGGGAGGGAGGGAGAGAGAGGGTTGCAATTAACTTACGTTTGAAACACAGAAACTGAAGCTGCAGACTTTCTTTGACATTTAATAAACTCAGGGATAAAGTGTTTATTACATTGTAACCATTTGGGAAACAAACATTATAAAAGAGGAAAAATATAATATGCACTTAAATTAGGGTTGTAGAGGTATAATAAATAAGAACTAATCAAACATTTGTTCAGAGGATCCCCACTCTCAGTCTGTGCAGTTGTTGTGGTCATTTAACTGTATTAAACAAAGCACTGACCAAAAGACCAGACCAAAAAATGGTTTTTCTTCCAAGAAATACTTTTAGTTATAAACAAAAGATCTATAGCCAGTTTTCCCAGACCTGGTTCAAGCCCAAAAACCTTACAAGATGAATCGAAGTCCAGGTTTAAATCTGGATTAAGACATTTAAATACCAAGTTTTCACATTTGATGACCATTTCACCTTAAACGCTGACCATTTTAGTAGTAATGTAGCTTGAATTACAATACACTTCAAAGAGGAACCATTAGCTTTCATCCATTGTTATCCAGATTAGCATCTTTGGGAGGAGTGGCCCTTTAAGGTGTTCTTCACAAACACACACATTAACCAGCCTCTTACGTTTACACTCTCATCATCTCAACGCCGTCAAGCTGTCAAACTGCCAGGGGGATAAAATAAAGGTTTGAAGTGATCGAGATCCTCAACATGTAACAACTTGGTTAAAAGAGGGAAAAAGCACTTTAATACCGTCCATAAAAATGTACTTTAATGATAAATAAAGAATCCTACATTGTCCAAGTTCGTAATATATTTTTCCCCTCATCCACATTTACGCAAACCAGGAGCATCCACACCAATTCCGTATGACTTCCTATGGGAAACAAGCCGTCCAGCTCCGGTTCCAGGTCCGGTTTCGGTCCAAACTGCAGACCGAATTTATCCCGAAGTTCTTCAGGATCCCCTCATTGACACAAAAAGGTCCTTGCTGCCTGATTTTCTTTTTCCACCCGCCAATGGCTTGCATCTCCCTTCCCCCACTACAGGATGAGTCTCTGGCCTAAAATCTTGCGGTTGATTTCAGCCAAGGCCACAGAGAACACAAAGGCTTTCTCGTCCGACAAGTTGGCATAAATATCAACCTCCTTTTCCTGTTTTTCTGTAAGACAAAAAAATATAGCGGCCCACACAGGAAAAAAAAGTCACTAAAAGCGGAAGGAAGATGAAAAACATATATCACAACTACACAGGCCTCGCTGTATCTGGTGAAGGTCACTCTGGGTCAGGCGTGGGTTTTCAGGCTGGGACTCAAGGGGGCGCTAATGAGTCCAATTTAACATCCAGATGTATTTTTTAAATGAATAATAAGAATATCTTGTGTAAATACATCAAAACAAATCCATAATGTCAAACGAGTATCTACCAACCTGCACTGTAAAAATGATGATTAATAAATTCCTACATTTGCCTGAACTTAAAACAATAATTTCATTACTTTCATTGTTTTTGTTGTTACTACTTAGGTTTTTAATTCATTTCATGGAAATAAAAATCGGAAGATCCCAGAACATGTTAATACCACACATCTATAAGATGTATATTACTGGGAAGTACGACGGCGTATTAGGGCCATTGTAGATTAAAAAGAAAAAAATAGAAGGGGGTGACAACAAAAAAAAGTCACAATTCTGTTCGCATCTTTCTTTTTTTGTCATTTCATTTCATTTTATACTTTTTATGTTCAAACTCCTTATGTCTTGATATAATTAATGTATTGATGTGGTTTTACCTTATGTCATTTCACTTTATTGTTCTACACACATACATAGACACCGCTGATGGTCAGTGCCGATCCTTTTATGCTGCTTTTTGCAACATGTGCTTGGACTCCTGTCGTTGCCACTTGCGGCTATATTATATATTTATATATTTCAATTTTGTAAATTTCAATAACTTTTCAATTCCTATGTGGCGTGTTAACACATTCACTCTTAAACATATTCATAAAAACTCATTAAGTTTGCTGAAATTGCATGAACTATTGTTTTAAGTTTAAATAAATAAAAGAAGTGTGTTAACATGACTTCATCTTTAAAGTGTGGATATTCACACTGTGTTATTAGCAGTGTTATTTGCAGGACACCTTGATGCGGTCCAAAATTTAAGGGCCTTGAACTGAAGTCAGACGATATCAGTTAAAGCCACACATTTGAGGGTCAATTTTGCCGTGAAGGACTTGATAATAAAATATAAAAATAAAAAGCTATGTTTTATTCAGCAGTGAACCGGGCATAAATCATTCAAATAAAATCAAAATGCAACCACAGGCTTCTCCAACGGCTGCAGAATACAAAACGCATTGCCTCTCTGTCTGCTCAGATGAAGATAAATTAATCCATTCAGTCTATTTTTGGCGAACTGAAAAAGAAACATTAAGGCTCTGCTCAGTTTGCTTGTGAAAAGGCCAGATTTTTTGAATGACAAAACCAAGCAGGCGTCGATGCAAAGTCAGTTCCTATTGCTGGGAAATTAGGAAGCCCATGTGGATTTTTGGCATCTAGAATGTTCCCTTTGCGCATGTAAAACTCAGCAGGGCCCACTGACAGCTGAGCCACGAGTCATTTTACAAAAAGAAAGACGTGGAAAATGATGAACCCTGCAAGATGACTCAAAAAGGAGAGAATGACTGCAATGTGAGCAGGTGCTGAAAAAAAGTCATCTTGAGAAACGTCAGGCTGACTACAGCCGTTAAAAAAGGGAGTTTCGGGGCATAGAAGCTGCTACAAAAAAGAAGCATAATGAAACTAAGACTCCTGAGAATCGTTCAGAAGATTCCAGCCAGATGAATCACAAACTTGTATGAATGACTTCATAATCACGTCTTTCTGAAGCACAGAAAATTACTGGGTTTCTAACCTTTCATTCAAAATGCTGCTGAAAAAGGATAATATAGACTTGGGATAATTTTCCGTGATACGACATTACTTGGCAATAGTTGGCACTTTTACCTTTCTCCTCCTCCTGTTTCTTCAGGCCGCACGTTTTGGGCCGGCCCCGCCCTCTCCGGATGGTGTCTGATTGACTGTTAGAGCGGGACCGCCTCCTGTTTTCCATATCACCGGTAGACGTTAAGTTGATTTTTTCCCTTCTTATTCTTTCTGTTCGTCTTCTTTTGGCATCCAGTTTGTCTAGGGGAAGACGATTGTGAAGGTCAATAAAACGCTTGAAAAAGCCTCAAATCATCATTTGCACTGACATAAATGAAAAGAAAAATAATGTAAAACACAATAACTAACACCAGACTAAAGATGGCACCGATCCGATAAGTGGATGGGATATTGGTCCGATAACGACTCAAACAGCTCGATCAGGAATCGGTGGCATTGGGCTGATCTACAGAGCCGATCTGTAAACGTGTGCACATACAATTGTTTCTGCATGTGAAGTGTTACTGCGGTAAAGCTGGTTTATTGTTCAACATTCACCCTAATTCCTACATATTGATATGACAATGAGCAGAACAAACAACACAACACACTACAACTCCAAAAGCAAATCACACCATTATACTTTTAATTTCCTTAACAACACCAGCCCTCACTCACAATCTGTGTTCCTGATGGTTTTAGCACCGCAGGATTAAGGAGCGTCACAAAATTACAGAACTGTGTTTAATAATTAATAACTCAGCATATACTCAGCCTTTAATACAAGCCCATGTGAAACCCAAATAATCACCACCTGTCCTTTTGTCACGTTACTCACCCCTGTTCCTACATTTACAAAAAGAGAACAAAAAGACATGGCATTTCCTTGAACATAAAGTCGCTCTGTGGTTTCCGAAGCGACAGGCTTCACTATTTAAGGGCTCTCTAATCAAAGGTAAAAGCTCTCATCAGTACAGGAGAGTTGCTTTACTCCGGACGAGGGGTTTTTATGACTCTCTACATATTGGCAGGCGAAGGAACTTGTAGAGATGCACAATATATGATTTCAGCATCTGCATTGTGATGTGGACATGAGCAATAGTCAAATAAAGGGTGGTGCGATATGACAAAATATATCGAATGACGAAATTAAAGCGTCTATCTTTTCATATAATGCTCTCGTTTATTTCATGGTGTTGCAAAATACACTGTTTACAGCAATATTTGTTCATGGTTTGAATGAGAGTTTGAACTAGTCACCACGGTGCCATGTGGATGTAGACACAGGAAATACTATGGTGTTATATTTGTGCTTTAATTTTAAGTGAAACTTTCACAAGCAAAATATGTATCGTGTCTGTGTGTGCTCAGATCTGCCTGCCCTCGCTCTCAGATCAGTGTCACAATTCATCTTAAAGGCACCTTACTAGAGTGCTGTAACAAGCAGCGTTTTCAATGGCGTATTGTGTATTAGAGCACCGCAAAAACAGTGTTTTGTAGAAACCTTGTGTTTTGTAGAAACCTTGTGTTTTACTGTTCATTTCATAAAAATATAAGCGACTTCAGGCACCTTTGGCATTCCACAGATCTGAGCACGATTGGGCGGAGTGTTTCGAGCATAGTGTAGGCAGGGTTGAGCTCGCACAGACATGAGAATTTGCTTGTTCCAGTGAATTTACAGAAAATGTACAACGTTGTGATATATATCATGATATGAAATGACATACTGTATCTGGATATGAAGTATTGATCACATCGCACAGTCCTAGTCAAACAGGACATACAACGTCAAAGAAGATAAAATAAACTAAATGTCATAATGCAACTTGCTGTCTATGTAAGTGTAAGAAATAAATATTCATCCTCCGTCTGGCTCAAAGCCTTTGCATGATAATGTGCTTACATGTGCATTTATATGTTAGCTTAAGTATTTCTTTATATTTCAATAGATACTGCAATGGCAAAATTTTCTAGAGGATGATGCAGAAGGGTGAGAGGGGGGATGGGAACGAGAGAGACAGAAGGAAGAGAAGGAAGGGGGGGTGGACAAAAAAGTTGGAAGGGCAATATGTGACAAATAGAAAAAGCATGTTATATATAAACTTTCTAATTTTTCAATAAAATATTACCATCCAGTTCTATGTTACATTTAAATTTAGTTTCTTTAACTTAATTTGTTTTAATTCACATACTCTAAGAACGAATCAGGGTGCATTTCACTACATGTTAAACTTCCTTGTTATACTTATAACTGTGTGTATGACTAATTTTGAATCTCCTAAAATAATCTTGTGGCCAGTAAACGAAAATACTTTTTCTCAGAACCTCCAGTTTAATTACACAATCAGAGCTGACGTTCTTGTGCTAACGACCCTACTTTATAGTACTTTATTTGAATGCGTCGTGATCCCTCCTTCCTCCTATATTCAGCAGTTTAGTACAACTACACTTTGGAATCCCGACCCCGTCGCTAACCTGCCCAAACAGGATCGACTCCGACCTGCAGCTCTATAACTTCACTTGACAAATCACAACTTTAGGCCCGGATCCTTATGTCAACGTTACTTGATTAAACGCCTGGCCCAGTACTTAAAGTTCAATCCATTGTGCTGTCGCTCAAGTTATTATCAGCACAATTATCTGGTGAACCCAATACATAGACTATTTTTAATGTGTTTCTGCTTAAAGTTGCATGCCGCTGCCTTGTGAAATACCCCAAAACCTAAATTAAAGCAGTTAAATGTGACATCAGTTCAAGCACGTCTCAACTCTATAAAACACAGAGCAAAGTCAGGCCTGAATAAAGTATCTGACCTATTTAAAGATTGAGGAACATTATTCTTAGCTTTGCAAGGACCAGGCTCAGAATAAATTCTATTCCATCCTATTTGGAGAACAGTGAACATGGAAACCTAAATATTACAAGGCTGAAGTAAATGTCTTTCCTAACCAGAGCGGGAAGAAAAATCTGGCTTTACTTATTATGAAACCTAATGTGGTGAACTAAACCTCCACATAGTAACATAGTAATCGCTGGTCACATTCTTTAGGGACTAAAGAAAATGAAGTGTTTGGCCTGAATTATTTAAAATACAGGATATCATTTATGATGTTGCTGATTAGACTTTACAGCAGCTGTACAAAGAGGGCCTGTGTTAAACATTCCAGTCATAGCTTTAGGCCGTACAGCCCAACAGCTAAAACATACAATGACAAGAATACATTTCTACAATAGAACAAAATGACACAATGTTGCCAAACAAAACTTTCGAAATGTTTCTTTTATCTCCTATTCTTGTTATTCAATAGAATATTGACTATCTATATATAATTTATTACAGTACATATATATATATTATATATATATATATATATATATATATACATATATATATATATGCATATATATATATATATATATATATATATATATATAATACAGAGACAATGCATATATGCACAGATAATATATATATATATATATAAACAGACAAAAATAACCATAAATACTCAAAAGAAAAGCGTCAAAGACGCTCTCGTAACCAAATGCACCACGTTCTCAGCCCTCTTCATTCTGAAACCTTCTAAATCCTTATAACATTCATTTCATTTCTTTCCTATGAAATCAAATCACATTGAAGCGTGACACAAGCTCCTCCAAAAAAATGTAAGAAACCAAAAGTCTCCTACTAATGTCTGTTAAACAACAGCAAAACAACAATTAGTTAGTGAGAACTGGGAGTTTATACTTTGTGTACATATATATTTATTTATTTTTCATTCTACTTAAAATAATAGTCTCACCACAGCTGCTGACACCAAGTCATGAATAATTCTGTCTAATATGAAACAGTACAGATTAAGCACATTGTGGCCTATGTAAAGTCATAAATGTGTCCTTCACCTGCTACAGAATCAAGTCATAATAATCAAATGATACGTTACAGAAAATTCCGAATCTAATTTTAAGCATGACCGCTGGAGGTCCTCAAAAATGAAACTGGAGTTTCCCAAACTGTTAAACAAATGCAAAACAACTCCAACTAGTTAATTGAGAAGAGATTTTGTCGCGAGTTTTTAAGTAGTGAGGGTGGATTGATATTGGAGGAGGAGGAGGAGGAGGAGGAAAGCTTTCAGACTGGAATTAGTGACTGACCCTTCCCCATTCCACCATTTATTCACTCCAAACAAACAGCAATTTTTATCCAGCCAACCAACTCAATTATTCCACATTCTGACACTGAAACTTTAGCACGTCAAATACAACATCAAGTCAAACGGCTCAAAACAGTTGGATGAGGGGAGAGAAATAAAGTTAAATAATGTTTAAAATCTGCATAAGGAACTGAAATAAGGAGCAACATGTGCCTTGCTGTGGAGGAGCAAACAGAAACGCGTTAGACAAAAGCGCATTGTGTAGAAATTATACAACATTCCATGTGTGTTGAACATGCATATAAGCACAGCACATAGCGACTTCAATTCATTTCTTCATTTGTTTAGTTTCTTTAGCAGTTTATACCAAAATTGAAGTTCTTACAGTTCCTGATCTTGTTCAAAACATAAACTGACAACAGGAACAAAATGGCTGATTTTGAACATACTACTGTTTTATTTCAACACCACACTTATGAAGGTAAAGCTTTTTTTACCTAATGCAGGAGATCTCTCATTCAGCTTGGCATTTAGAAGCTTTCGGCTGATGAAGACATAGCCACAAGGACAGGACTTACAAGCTACGGGAATCTGATTAAAAGGACAGAGGAGAGGTACAGTTTATAACCTTTAAACGTACTTCATGGCACTAGGGAATAATAATGATACTGCAGCACTGTGGTGTGGGCATACATGACTCTCTATCTATATCTATTATACATATATATATATATATATATATATATATATATATATATATATATATATATATATACATATACACATATACATATATATATATATCTATATCTATCTATATATATATATATATATATATATATATATATATATATATATATATATATACACATACAGATATATATATATATATATATATATATATATATATATATATATATATATATATATATATATATATATATATATATATACAACCCACTTATATATTGCGTCTTCACTTAAGTATGCTGACACCAGAGTCATGAATTATAAGCTAATAAAACCATTTTATAATAAGCACATTGTGCTATACTGTTAAAGCCAAAAAATGTGTCCTTCACCTACTACAAGAATAAAAAAGTCATAAAATCAAAAATTACTCGTGTTATAATAAAATTCCAACTAAAAACTAACACCGAGCTGAATCACAGGACACGTAACCCAGCCTCACCATCCTGACAGAGAGAAAAAACAGCTATAAAAGGCAACGAGCTGAAATATCATAAACAGCGCGACAAGCAGACTCTCAACACAGCCATTATTCCCGAATCAGACGAAAATCTGCATCAGACTCGACCTAGTTTCCAAAAAAGCCCGCGATTATCTTGATCAAGTTCGCCGGCTCAATCAGACCAAAAATCTTTAAATATTTCATATCTATAACGTACCAGAATATTCGCGGCTGTAAACCTATTCACACGCTGACTAATTAACAGACTGATAATAAATTAAAACCATCGATCAGTAACGCTCCTGGACCGATTGAACATAGTTGGATTAGTGTTTAAAAATATTCTGTGAAAATGTTTCTAGTCGGATTAGCATTAAAATTAAACAATGTTTCGAGATGGATTAGCGTTGATAATGAAACAATGGTTTAAGTTGAATTAGCGTTAATATGAAACAACGTTTCAAGTTAAATTAGCGTTAATATAAAACAATGTTTCAATGTGAGCTGGAACGCAACATTGTTTCCGCGTCACATTCATCGATCAACTTTATCGGAGTGTTAAAAGCCGTAATGTAAATGCTGCCAGAATAAAACACCAGTATTCGGAACTTCCTCTTAGGGAAACATTTAGGCCCGTTACGCAAAATATGTAAATAAATACAGATTAATATCTCACCTGTTGGTCGCATTCAGGACATGATTTGGTGGCCATTTTCACTTTCTTGACTTTATTTGTAGACATATTTCAAAGCGGAGGAAGAAAAGCTCTCTGTCTGTCTCTCGCTCGCCGTAGATCTTCTGCAGCCTTTTCAGGCTTTTCTAACTACAAGCTACAAGAAGTGCAGCTGATTGAGACACACATACTCACACACACACACTCTCTCCCTCTCTCACACACATATAAACCAAACTACCATCAATCACCCGTTAAGCCCGACCATGCGCGCTGAAACAAAGGTCCCCGATGCGCTTTTACCCACATTATCGCACTGCGCATGCGCCATCTAAACCAACTCTGTAAAGGGAAATTAAATTACAGCAAAAGATAGTACGTTTATATCAAACAGCTTTTCATTGACTCTTTACATTTACAATTAATGCTTTTGTATAAATGTAGCTTGCATTTTACTTCAATTTCCCTAGGGACTATGAAACGAGCAAACGGATAAAAATCAGATTTATTTGCCATGTAGATCAGAAAAACAAAGGAATTAGTTTTCCTGTTGTTAGTGTCTCTCTAGCCAAATATAGGTAATGTGAATACACTGAAACAGAGATTATTTATACTCAAAAACATTTCAATATACTATACACACACACACACACACACACACACACACATATCTATCTATCTATCTATCTATCTTATATATATATAGAGAGAGAGAGAGAGAGAGAGAGAGAGAGAGAGAGAGAGAGAGAGATAATATACAATACAATACAATACAATACAATACAATAGTCAACGTGCAGGTTGTCAGGTATCTAGTAAAAGTATGATAGACAAACTGAAGAGCATATGGTACAACAGGTACGTACGTAATATGTTTATATTGCACATTGTTTGACTAATAACGCAGTCACGTAATCTTAAACATTGACCCAAAACAGGTAACTTATGAAAACGTTAATTGAAATTGAGATTTTTGTCTGTTTCCTCCAGCCAAGACTTTTAAAATATGTAAAAATGTATTCTGTTTTATCTGTTTTTATACAGTTTTATATAGCTGCTACACACTTACCTCATTACACCACAGTCACTTTAAATGTATACTGTTTTATGCCGTTCATGTTGGGGTTTTTGCCTTGTATGCCCCGATTTGCAGTCAGGTCTGTCATTTCCACTGTTATGTTTAATGTCAAAACATATTGCTCCAAAGAACATTATTTCAGCTCTCCGTGTACTTGTATGTAGAAAATAAACTTTCTTGAATCTTGATATGTAAATATTTAGAGGGAATATGACTAGCTACTGTACACTTATTGGAGCAATCTCCATAGAAACACGTTTATTTTGGACTCGCACGTCTAGCGCCCTCTAGCCGTCTTTTGCATGTATGGTTTATTTAGAGAGTGGTACGTCTCTGTTTAGAACGTTTGAATGTAGGTCTTTCCGCCGTCTGTGTGACACGGCGCATGCGCTCTGTTGCCTAGCGGGTCACGTGGGACCGAACAATATGTGGCCATTAAAAAAATATGAAATTTTTTTTTTTTTTATCACTATTAGTTGAATGCGCTTTGTTGCACATCTGCGTAATAATGAAGCAGAAATAAATGAGGAGGAAATGACTTAAGATGTCATGCCACACTTAATAAGATTAAGTATTAAGGACTGAAATGTTTTCTCGTGTGTGTGTGTGTGTGTGTGTGTGTGCGCGCGCACGCTCGTGTGTATTTTTTGGGTGGGGGAGTGATTTGCAAGAGAAAGAAACTCCCAAGGGAAAGGTTTGGACTCTATAATAGTTAATTTAATGTGGATCAAAAACTATTCTGCTTTACTAATAACAGCGGAATACCGAACACCTCTAAAGAAACAGAGCACACATCCAAACCTAAAACACGACACACCCGGAGCCTTCCTGACTTCAGATACTCACGAACATTCTTTAATATTTGCAAGACTGTGTTAAACCATGTTGAAAATTAGGTAATAAAAGGACTAAGAAAAACAAGAATAGAGCCTATAAATGTTTTAGGGTTTATTATATTAAGAGTTCTTGTTTAGTCAAGTCAAAAGTAAACTTTATTGTTATCTGAGTGGTATACAAGTATACCGAGTTAACTTATACAGAAATCGAAGTTACTATGAGTCTGGGCCTAAAGTTCCAGTGTTTCTGATATGTTAATCTCATGACCTTTTATATGGTAAACATGCTGTGTGTTCACTTCACACTCCATGGGACAAAACAAATGCTCTGGAGAACTCTGAAGAACAGTGACCTGGACATGATCCTCAAATGTGTATGTTTCTGATTTACACATTTCACAATTTAAACTATAAAATAGATCTATGTAAACATACATATGAATCTGCCATAAAAGCGTATGTGATATTATTTAAGGACTTTCATAAAACATATCTCAGATGCGTAAATATTTTCGTACACTAGATGGCAGTGTTTCATTTGATGCCAAAAAATCATATTACTCATGTATTAATATATTCAAGTCTAAACATAGCATATACAGCATATCATTTTTACAAATATAATGTACAAATTAATTTAACAAATTAATGTTTTATGTGATTATAGGCAAGTAGCATTACAGTGCAATTAATACTAACTACAAAGAGTTATCTAATAACATATTATAGCTAATAACATGTAATGCAACATTCAACATGAGGTAGTAAAGTGAGATGTGACAGAGCAAGGCAGGAAGTGACACAAGTTAGAACATGGGTATTACAGTACAGAGAACTTTACCCAAATTGAGAATATTTACATTGCTACACAATGCAACAAACAACTCCCCGTTTGGCAAAGCTGCACAGGGTTTGATATGTTATATAAAACATGTGCAGCATTATATTATTCATTGAGAAAGCGCTTTATTTAGATAGCAGTTTTATTTGACTCGTTGAGAAGCTGACTCGTTTTTAGATAGCGGACGCCATACATCACTAGATGACATTGTTTTACAGTGTTGTTGATATTCATTTTCATGAAATTCAGTCAGTACCTGACATATACCTATAGAAATTGCTAAGGCGGCACTCTTGACATAGGACCATTATTAGTTTGTGAATTAATAAATAAACTATTAATTTGTAAACAAAATGAAAATGTATTTTAAAATATATTTATAGTATCCTTCCTGGAATATCAATAAGTATCACACATATAACTAATTTGCAGTCTTTATCAGTACTTTCTTAACATTGCATAATTCTTTGTAAATGTATACCACTTACTAATTTTCTATTATAACAAAACAACTGTGCGCCTCAGATGTAAGGCATACAGGGGATCGGTGATCCATGTATTTTGGGAATGCACTAGTTTGAGACAATTTTGGAATAAGATACATACTTTTTCAGAAAAGATAATGGGCATGACCTATGACATGACACCTGTGACATACCTTTTTGGCATAGACATGGACGGCAAGATGGACTCTATTTCTTCTAAAAGAATCGGACTGATCTCTTACACAGCAAAGAAGTGTATTTTGTTAAATTGGAATAAGCAAAAACCTCCAACATTCAATTTGTTTACCCAACTGTTAAGAGAGATTATTTTTCTGGAACAATTGTCATACAGCTTAAAATCTAAAACAGAATTATTTGTTAAAATATGGCAGCCCTTTTTAAATCTGCTGTAACCTTCTTTAAATCATCTGTATTATCAGAGGTGGACAGTAACTAAGTACATTTACTTAAGTACTGTACTTAAGTAGAGATTCTGAGTATCTGTACTTTACTTGAGTGGTATTTTTGTTGGAAACTTACGACTTTCACTTCACTACATTTGAAAGACAAATACTGTACTTTTTACTTCACTACATTTCTATCAAGGTTCTCGTTACTTGTTTCTTTCAAATCTGTGTATAAAGTGGATGTTATTCCCCCTTTTCTTAAACGTGATTGGTTGTTTGGCAGGTGACAGTCTATCAGTAGGGTTACGTCACACCTGTAGACTGGAACTATAAAACCAAGTTCAGACAGTTCTGCTGTTTTCTGTCTTGATTAAAACATTGTTGCTGTTGAAAAGTCAAGAAGCTAGAGGTGTAGAGCTGGGTTTTAAGCAGGTTGGAATGTTCATTTGATGTTCTGAGCTGCATTTACAGCTGTCCTCCTGATTAAGTTGGGGTTGTGTTTCATTCTCTAACATTCCACCAGTTCCTCATTCTACAGCGCCTACAAGCTAGTCAGAGGCATTAGGTATTGTAAGTGTTGTGGCAATAATGCAACAATGTGGTGAAAGATGATGTACTTTTAATACTTAAGTATTTTTTAAAACAAGTACTTCAGTACTTTAACTTAAGTAAAAATTTGACTGTACGACTTTCACTTGTATTGGAGTAACATTTGACTAATGGTATCTGTACTTTCACTTAAGTAATGAAGTTAACTACTTTGTCCACCTCTGTGTATTATTCATTTGACTTGTACCATTCACACTCTCTATCAGCCTTTCATTTTGTATTAGTAGTTATTTTAAACAACAATTATTGTTTAATTCTTATTTAATGTAACTTCTGTCATTGTTTCTTTATTTATTTACTTTTTATTTACCTGTGTATTTTTGTTTTATTTATTTACTTATTCATGTATCTTTGGGTGGGGGTAGAAAAATAAAGAAAAACAAAACTATGCGAAATAAATCTTTTTTAAATTGCAAACAAACGCAGAAATCGCAGTTTCCTTATTGTCTAAGTCAGTACGTTGCCAGCGAATCAACCAATCAGACAGTCATAAGCGACGGTAGACTTTAGGCCAACCAGAATGCTTAATTGTCTGTGGGCCTAGCTCCGGATCGTTGCTTTTGGGTTGAGTGTTAGTTGTGTTTAGAAACATGTGAGGGAATAAAGCCAGGTGAGTGAATTCTAAATATACTGGTTGTTCTATGCGTAGTTCTAACTTCCAGAACGTTTCTGTATGTTTTAAGGAACGCGACTTTCCATTGTGTCCTACTCCGAAAAGCTCGTGTTCTACGCAGTTTTACCCCACGATGCTAATAATATCCATATAATTAGTGCGTAATTCTCGTCATAATTATGCGAAAGAAGCTGTATGAACATTTTAGATAAAACAAATATTAATTAAACAAACTACAGAATACATTGTCCACAATACAGGTTAAAACATGACAAACAGAGAAAGCATCACGGGTACAGGTACAGGTAAGTAGTTTGTCTTAAATGACTGATTTACATGTAAAACCGAAAATATGGGTTCAAAATTTAGGAATGTAAAGTTTGACTAAAATGAAATGTTACAAAACATTTTACATTTTCTCATTCTCAAAAAACAAAACCATGGCGGTATTGGGTCGTGCCGTTTGCGTGACCGACGCAGGGGCGGGGCTACGTGGTCTCCCTCGTGTTGCGCTACAGTGATTGGCCAGTGCTTAATAGTTTAGCTACAAAGCTTAGCTACAGTCATCAAAGACATTATTAGGGAATAGACAATTGCGCTCAATTAATGAGGAACTGTTTAGTTATTTAAAAAAGACAGGTAATATGGCAAGAATATAAGCGTGTAGTAATTAGTTTTTTTTCTTCTTCCCATCCTTTCGTCTCTTTCTGATCCATGTACACTCCACACTCCTGATCAGTAGGTGGCGGTAATGCACCTTTTACGTTGGTTTGCCAAAACCGCCAAAAAACATCAGAAGAAGAAGAAGCTACAGTCATTTCGAGTGAACTGCATTGGGTCGTCTTTACAAATTATAAGGAGCTAGGCCATATCTTTTAAGTTACAGTCCTCAAAGTCAAAGTAAACTTAATTGTCTTCTCTGCTATATACTGTACAGATACATAGAGAGACGAGATGACGTGGCTCCAGATTCTTTTTTTTTTTTCAGTGCAGAGAACAGAGAACAACAGAACAGAGAACAAATAAGGCAGTGGCACAAATAAGGCACATGGCATAAACAGTAAATAAGTAAAATACAAAATATACATAAAAAATATACATTTACCTCAGTTATGTACAGAAGTTTCACAGCGTTCCTGCTTTTCATTAACTTAATGGCCTTAAGAAATAGAAGAAACTTATGAAAAATACACAACCTGGGCTTCGTCTTTTGTACTTGGATTTGTGTACGTAGAATTTACAAAGAATAATAATAACATTCAGCAAATCATAATCATTGATGAAATTACAATGGTTGATCGCAAACTTAATGCATATATTCATGGACGACTGAGACAAATCAAACAACTGGAGATCATGCTACCTTTGGCAAAGTTTCATTAGCTCTTGTCAGCAGCATGTACCATGTTATTTTTCAGGCTTCAAATGCACTTCTGACTTTTAACTTTGTAGTCACCATGACACAAGTACCTTTCTCAACAAATCAGCAAGAAGAGCAAGTCAAATTGGCCATGGATGAGGTCCTATCAATGCTGTCGGGAAGATGAGTTCACTCTGCCATACATGTCTATTTCCCTGGATCTTCTTTTACAATTACATATTAGTTGTTCCGTCTACATGGGCTATGTCTTATATGCACCTCTTTACAACTATTATATGGTTGACCAGGTGCATGCAAAAAAAAATTTGTCTCCGTGCCTTCTCCAGGCACTTCTCTAGACCAGAAGCCACCCTGCAGCTGTGGGAAGAACACATTCACAAGGTGGAATAGATGGCCAGTTACCGAATCTCACTGCTGTCCAGCAGGAACTACGTTGATGGCATCGTCTTGACGACGTCGAAAGACACCACTTTTGAGAAAACTGATGGCTTTAATGTAGTTGCCTCTGCCAGCAACAGTGAAGTTGATGAGGAACCTCTACATATGGTGTCAGATACCATCTTGGGGGTAGACATTCAAGCTTCCAGGAAGTGTCCTGTCTGCGATGGTGCTCAGTCAAGCATAAAACCTGATGGTCTCATCCATAGTTGCAAGCACTGTAAGATGGCTGTGAAGAAGTACAATTATAGCTTCTTCTACACCTGCCTATTGAAGTTGTATGACTGCAGGCACCCCCCTGGAGTTTACGGTCATAACACAGTAGAAGATTATTTGCAAAAACTATGATCTGACTGCAGAGGTAAGTGCCTCTAATTTCTTGACTCTGAAGTATTCTTAAGATTTTTGAGTTGTAACTTTCATATTTTTGTTGCGTGCATTTACCTGAATTTTAGTTAGGAATTCACTGTTTTTTTTCTGTAGTTTTGGCACATTCTCATTGTTCTTATGTTTTCCAGTTAGTGTTGGCTGTTGCTCTTTTTGTGTAAATACAGTATTGTTGAATAACACAATAATAACCTTTACTGCATCAATTCTTGCCTTCTCCGTTGGTGCCATGCCTTGACACCTCACATTGTAAAATGAGTCTGCTCATCAACTGCTTTTTGTGCTGCTTGTTGGGACTTTTGCTAGGACCTCTATTGTTGCAGCTATATTTTTTATATATTATTTTTCGGATCTTTAGCTGTCTGTGTAACAACCTTTGTGTGGGGCAAATTGTCCTACTTAAGTCAAAAGTGCATTCCAGGTGAATTTTTGCACAAGCAGATATTCAGACAGCGGCTGGTCTCTTCCTAAAGGATCTGTGGCAGGCTTGTTACATATGCAGAAGAATTGCATCATGGGAAATTGTTTACTTTGACTTCTAATATAGAATAGGGCAAACGTCTGGCACAGTTTGTGTGTAAAAACAGCGGAGTTGTATGAGGTGCATTTTACAATATGATATTGAAGTGAAAGTGTTGTGTAGTATCTAGTCGCAGTTGTTGTCAGTCTGTGGAGAAATCCTGCAATGCAATTGGTAGTCTACAGTCTTTTCCAGCCAATCAGATGACCAAACTGAAGTCAGACACGCCCTCTATCTGAGAGCGGCTGTTCTCCCCCTAAAGGGTCTGCGGCAGTCTTGCTACACATGCAGTAGAAGTGCATCATGGGATGTAGCTTAGTTTATATTTTAAGTTAAACAAGAAGAAACATATGACATGGTTATTGTGTTAAAGCACATGGGTTGAATGAGGTGAATTTTAGAATGTAATGTATCAGTGAAAGTGTTGTGTAGTGTTTAAAGCACAAGTGTGGTGGTGAAGTGTTTGGCGTGAGGTGACTGTGCGTGTGTGTCTGCTAGCAACTCATACTTACCTGGCAGGGGAGATACCATGATCAAGAAGGTGGTTCACCCAGGGCGAGGCTCAGCCATTGCACTCCGGTTGTGCTGACCCCTGCGAATTCCCCAAATGTGGGAATCTCGACTGCATAATTTCTGGTAGTGGGGGACTGCGTTCGCGCTCTCCCCTGATTTCTCTGGTTAAAAATAGATTTTCTTTATTAGGGTGTGTTTATATGGGCTTGGTGGTCTTTGCTTGTGTAAGTTGTGACTTGGCACAATGGTGATAAGTGTCTGCTGTGAGTGACCTGCATGGTGAAAATGACTTCCTGATGTTTGCAAATATTGAGTTAAAAATGTCTGTTTTAGTGTGAAAACACATGAGAGAGCAACATTCCATGAACTTTGCAATTATCAGATTGCAAGACCAAATTTTGAAAAGCATTTAATTACCCACCCAAGTTAAATAAAATTGGATGAATTTTGTGGGGGAAATGGTGTACGATGTTTGATATTTTTATTACTTTAAATTTTGCTGTTTTTTAAACAACCTGCAACAGTGAAAAATTAAGGAGTTGGAAGAAGAAGGTTCTTGAATGCAAATGCTTAGAGTAGCAAAAATTGTTAATTGATTAGTACTAATAAACTCATGTTGCTGATATTTATTTTGGTTTTCCAGAGCTTTCAACTTCACTCTCAAACCCAAAAAATCAGTAATCAATAATATATGGTTTAATTGTTTATCTATGTAAGTTTTTGCTAATACAGTAGATGTTGTTTCCTCAACATTCTGGGAATCTCCTGCATGTTAATAGTGGCTCCTTGATGCCTATAAATTAATAAAGGGATTCACATCTCTTATTGCATGTGTACCTTTTGTATTTTAAGTGTATTCATTTTCTGGAAATGTACTGATACATGGTACATAGAAAAGTTGATCACAGGTAGTTCACTGATTATTCCATTAGTTACAGATTGTTTAGTAATATTTTATCACAGTTTTTAACATTAATTGATTACTGATACATTAAGTTTCTCCAAACCTTAAACCTAACATGTTGATACATTGTGATGTATCGAACGTAACATGCTTAAATGGTATATGGAGAGATTTTTGCTTTACATTAATGTTAAATTCTGTGCCAATCGAATTGGGAAATTAACAATCCTTTTGAGCGGTAAAACACTAGTACTACCAAAATGGTTCTAAAAAGAGTCAGCCTCTCTCTGTCTGTCTCTCCTTCTGTCTCTCACTCTCTCTTTCTCTCCCCCTCCCCCACCTCTCTCTTTGTGTTGGAACAAAGGGACGCTGTTCTATTGAAGAGGCATGTCGAGCGCCCTCTAGATGAGTTTTCCACCCGGATGTACGTATTTCAAAGAGTGAATTCAGAAGAAGTGCATCATGGGATGTAGCTTAGTTTATATTTTAAGTTAAACAAGAAGAAACATATGACATGGTTATTGTGTTAAAGCACATGGGTTGAATGAGGTGAATTTTAGAATGTAATGTATCAGTGAAAGTGTTGTGTAGTGTTTAAAGCACAAGTGTGGTGGTGAAGTGTTTGGCGTGAGGTGACTGTGCGTGTGTGTCTGCTAGCAACTCATACTTACCTGGCAGGGGAGATACCATGATCAAGAAGGTGGTTCACCCAGGGCGAGGCTCAGCCATTGCACTCCGGTTGTGCTGACCCCTGCGAATTCCCCAAATGTGGGAATCTCGACTGCATAATTTCTGGTAGTGGGGGACTGCGTTCGCGCTCTCCCCTGATTTCTCTGGTCAAAAATAGAATTTTTTGGTTAGGATGGGCTTGATTGTCTCAGTTTAAGCACGGTGATTTGACACATAGCTGAAGAGGTTTTATAATTAGTGGAAACAGCTCTCTCTTTTTCCCTTCTGCTCTGTAAGAAGTCAACAATGTGCCTGAGCCAGGTCCAGATCCTTTCAATTTTTGGCACTGTGCTCAAAATGGATTCTACCCAGAAAGTGTGTAGTTCAAAACATACCATACTATGTGATGCAAAACATATTGCAACCTTATTTTCTCCATCCTGTGCAAAGGTGACATTACTTTTAGGTTGTGAAGAAGCTGTATGCGAAAGGTCAAGGCTCAAGGAGTTGGCAGAGAACCCCTGACATAGCCAAGAAATTCTGGTAGGTAAAACCACGTGGTCCGTTTTCATCACCCATTGTCTTTTCAGGAGTTCAGTGCTGTAATTATAGGTTTCAACATGGGTGAACAGCCCCTTTCTGTGTCCTCTTTGAGCTAGGGAATGTGTGCTGATGGGATGCCGTTGGGGTTTTCAATACATGCAAAACAGTCGGTTACTATTGTGTACAAGTTTATGTTAAAACATTCAAATCAATATCATGTACATGAAGACAATTTGTTTTACACTATTGGTATATAATATGAACACTTAAAGGGTCATTCAGAGATTCAGGGGGAAAATCATGACCCTGGGCTGAGGATGGGGACTCTCATCTGACTAGTGGACTCCAGCTTTTCTGGAGTAACCTCTAACCTTTTTGTCTGGACAGGTTGGAACCGTCAAAATGGGACTTCAGAGACTGACTGACTGGCTCACCTTGGGACTTCTGAAGTATTTACCAGTTTAAATATTTAACAGTTTGATGTCTGTTAACTCTGTATCTTACCTTCATCCCAACCATGATAAGGGATCACACTTGGAAGTGCTTGAATGTGATTTCTGAACATCAAAAATAATGTAAATGTCTAGAATTTAATGTCAGTTTTTCGGTCAAATTAAAATTGTCATCTTAGCTATATACAAGTATATACAGAGATGAGATGATGAGAAAACATTTTTGGTTTTGGTTGTAATTTTACAAAGTATAAATCAATGATTATTCATTATTCATGATTATTGGTTTACTGTGTTGGTGTTCTGTGATATTAGGCATGGATATTGCTTCTCTTTTGCAAATTGCAGGATTCTGACATTTTATAGCAGCTTTAATAGTTGTGCATACTATTGAGCAATACAAACCTAGCAAATCGTATTGTTAAATGCCCCAATAATTCGTGATAGTGATTTGAAGACATATTGCCAAGCCCTGACTCCTGTTGCACTGTACTTAAAAGTATTTTATGAATGTGTGCTTTAACGTTGAGTCAATTTTCGCCAGGTTCCTCTACAGCAAGCAGTGTGAGAAATGTGGTGTACAGGTATTGTAGTGGGAATAAGGAAACAACACCTTGGATACAGGAAAATTAATTGTCACAATGATACAGTTTCGAGGATGGGCTCTGAGAGCAAGCAAAATGCTCACCCAAAGAGCAGTTTTGTTTTTGTTGCTTGTTTTTTTAATCAAATCATAATTTTAAAAAATCATAAAAAAAAAATTCTGAGATATTTCTTATGCTCCATACCACGCACAGAACATGGTAAGTACTTGCTGTAGACCACATATTGCAAATACATTAGTTTCAGTATGGTTCACTTTATACTAGGGATGCACCGATACCACTTTTTTACGAACCGATACGAGTACAAGTATTTTTATTTATGTACTTGCCGATACCGATACTTCTTAGATTCTTATATGTAATTAATTGGGAGGCAGATTTTATTTGCTCCTTTGCAGATTATAATAAGTAGGGATGCACCGATACCATTTTTTGAGACCAAGTAAAAGTACCGAGACTTATTTTTGGGTACTCACCGATACCGAGTAGCAAAAACTGTGTAGGTCTGTTATTAATTACAATGACAATAATAGTAGATTTTTTTTAACCAATATCAATTACCTTATTTCCCCAACGATAAGCCGCCCCATTCTATAAACCGCAGAAAATGCTCATTTATGTTTTAAAACTCTAAGACAAGCCCCATGTTAGTAGCCGCGACGTTACTGAATTTACCAATCTGAAGTAAAGGCATTACGTCATTTGCCACGCCCCTGGAGGCCTTTGCAACTCTATAGTGACATCATACATTCACTGAGTGTGGCCGGTGTTATGCCGAAAAAGGCATCCCTGCCGTAGATTGCATCGCCCTGTAGGGGGAACCTTATCCTAACCCTAATCCTAACCCTAACCATATCCCTACAGGGGGACACAATCTACGGCAGGGATGCATTTTTCGGCATAACACCGACATCAGCGACAGCAAAGCAGCACAGGTCACAATCGTGTTGTTCGACGACGACGTTTACCGATCTGATTTTGAAGGATTTGAAGAAAGATAAGCCTAATAATTTTTGCATTTCAGCGTTGCTAATTTTATACTGAAGAATTTACATGTAGACAGATGTTCCAGTCGTTCAAACGAAAATTAAAACTTATCTTTTCCCAGCCAACAAAAAACTTTAGTTCCTTTTATTTATGTTAAATTTTGTTTTTGCCTTGCCTGTATTATATACTAGGATGTAATGTAATGTAGCAAATACCTGAAAAAGTGTAATTTTTATATTGCAACAACGAGACTGGATGCGGCAGCGCCGATTAAGTGACAGAACATCACTGATCTGTCTTTGTTTTGCGTTGCTTTAGTTTAGTTGCTGCAGTAAACAGTACATTTAAATTCAACGAATAATTTGGGTATGTCGTCTTTTTTGTGCACTGAATTATACTTTAAGCGAATGCGTGTTCATGTTTTTAGATAGGCCGCCCCATTTAAGCGAGCCGCACCCAATATGCAGGTTTATAAAATTGATGTACTGTATAAGCCGTGGCCTATCGTTGGGCAAATATGGTAGTCTAAAATAAAAAAAAACACTTTCAAAAACCAACATATAAATTAAAGTACACTTGAGCCTTATTATGTCATTTTATAAAATAAATCATACTAATTTATCCATTTATTTGTTCTGTATGTATCAAAACATAAAAAAGCAACAATTAAAGAAATATTAAATATTTAGAAATTAGCCTGCTTTGCTGCTGTCATTATCATTTATTTTAAAGTACCTCCAGAGGGCTGACATTTTTATCTCCGCACAGTTTACAGTTTATTTAGCAAGTGTTGTGGCATTTACACTAACTCCGTGTGGCGATAAAAATAACTATATCATTTCTTCTACATGTGGTATCGGTAGTAGGTATCGGGGAATTTTGTTCCGAGTACGAGTAACTCCACGGGGCGTGGTATCGGTATCGATACCGGTATCGGTGCATCCCTACTTTATACAATCCATTACCCTCAGTAAGAGCTGGCTTGGCCATATCACCTTTAAGACAATTACATTGGATACTATAATGCTGTTATAATATTCCAGCTCCACACAGGGTAAAGATATCTTACACTTCTTGTATCTTGAATTAGTGAGTTTTTGTTTAAATATAGCACCAGGGTCTCATGCTAATGTTTGTAGTACGGATTACAGCCTTAAAATTGAACACATTAAACGCTATTAAAAAAATAAAATTGAGTGGAATTTAATTATACATTGAGCAAATGTCTCCCTTGTGCTTTCTGTCCTCACAATTCATGAAACGTACCGACTTTCAAAGTAGATGGGTATTAGGGACTTGACCAAATGTTCTCAACTGACCAAACCAGTTTTCCTTTATTAAACCCATTTAGACTTCTGGACAGCACAGAGCAAGGATTCTGTAAAGACATGTATAACTGGTGGTTGATTTCTGCTTGACAACATAAAATTATCTTCACAAAACTGAGTCATATGTACAGCAAATGCTGTCTTACAGTCTCCAACTATATAAACTGTAGAAGTATTATTTTTAATAAAGGAATTTGTGAATTCCTTATGTAAATATGTTAAATGTCCATAAGTATACAGACGTAATAAAATTCCTCATCATTGTAAATTTATTGTATTGTAACGCACTTTTTTAAATTACGCAACATTCAGGTTTTATATTTAAATCAACTCGGAAATAAAAACAGAAACGTCATACAGGTGGAAGAAAGGGGTACAGACGCAAATGACCAACAGCTACGTATATATATATATCCTCAAGCACAGCTGATGAAACACTATCCTACAGTGACGCGCGAAAAGTCACACGCCCACAAACTTACCCGCCCATGCGAGGGGGAAGTCTGGGGTTTGTAGTTTTTTTTAGCGCATCTACGAATACAGTTTCGGCGTCAGAAGAGGAAAATAAAAACTTCAATTCCCAGTAGCAAGTTGGAACAATTCGCCGCACGCGGTTTGGCTGATGAAAAGAGGAAAGATTGGCGGGTGGGTAGGTGTAGTGACAGCAAGGCGGCTTAGGTTATGCTTCACATAACGACCTCAAACATCATGTTTATACGTTGACTACAAATTCGTTTTAGTTCTCGGTAAATACGCCTTTTATTTTATCGTCTGTCTACTTTTGTTAATTCATTTTTTTTTCTAGCCTTATTTCGTCTTTTATAAACGCCGCAGTCGCCGGTGCGCTGAGGTGCATCTTTTAGGAAACTCGCCTTAAGTTAAATCGCTAAAGGTTAAATATTGTTTTATTTTAATCGTACCAGATATGCACAGATTACAGTCTTTTGCCAAAAGCTCCGGATCGTTAATCGCCGGAGCTCTGGACCAGTGTCCGGCTCTAACGCGGACGTCCGTGAAGACGTCGCCGAAGAAGAGTCCCTGTCGCGCCGGGGTGAGACGCCGCTCGCAGGGGCCGCCGCTGGACACGTCGCCCGGCGTCAAGCGCTACAGCACCGCCGAAGCCGCCGCACCGGCCCCGGTGATGGTTAACGGCAAGATGAGGGAGAAGACGCTGACCATGGAGACTCTGAACCCGCAGGTGAAAGCTGTGGAGTACGCAGTGAGAGGACCCATTGTCATTAAAGCCGGGGAGATCGAGAGATTCTTACAAGAGGTAAGGGCACGAGAATGAAGAGAGTGGCTGGTATTTGATGATTTATGCTGAGATGGGTACAGATGATCAGAGAGTCTTGCAAATGTTAATTCTGCCTGGTTTCTGATCATCTTCATCTGTCTCAGGTAGATATTGATAAAGTGTTTCACTAGGGAGGATGTATTCTGGGCCTCCTAAACTGAATATCAGGGCCATTGGCATGGGCATCCTCATCTCATTAATCCTACTGAAGTACCTAGACTTTTCCAGCAAACCTATTGATCATTTTATCTCAGTTTGCATGAGACCAAGATTTATTTGCTCACCCAACAGCATATGAATGGTGAAGGCTGGAATCCAGCAAAATATTTGCTCTACCAGGTCTTTGATCTACACCTGTCTATATATTGATATAATAGTGGTCTAGATGTGTAGGTTTAAATCCTACTTCCTGCACTACCACCATTGGGCCTCTGAGCAAGACCATTAACCCCAGGTTCCGCTAAGGAAGGAATGGCATGATGACTTAGTATTCATTCCAGGTCCTGAAAGGCCAGAATCCAGCAAATTTTCCATTCTGCCAAGTCTTGGATGATCTACATCTGAAACCTGTTGTTGTGAGCATAAGACTGGGGGTTTGAATCCTTAGAATCACTCTTGGGCCCTGAACAAAACACAAATGGAAATGTTGCACTAAGTAGAATGAAAAAGCTGCTGGATTCTGTCCCTCCAAGACTAAAAATCAAGGGCATTGATATGTTTTCTCTGTTTTGTTACCCCTCCTGAGATACCCATTGGTTTCTGGCAAGCCAGTTTTTATCTGTTTATCATCTTAACTTGGGAAGGGCATGAAGCCAGCAGTAAATTGCTCACTCAACAGAAAGGGCACAGACATGGTGCCTTGCTATTCAGTCCAGGAGGACAACAGTCCAGCAAAGTTTTAGTGCTACATGGTCTCTTTTTATCTATACCTGCCTTATGTGGATACTAAAAAAGGTGTCTTGCTAGGTGTGGCTGAAAAGCTGATGGATTCTAGGCCACTAAGACACTTCACCCTTACTGGGAAAACCAGCCTGGTCAAGAAAATTTTGTCTGTTCATCACTACAGTTTGGGGATGGGTATTGAGCTCTGATGCACCATTCAGTTGATGGAGGTCCAAAATCCAGGATATTTTCCATTCTCACACAGATAGACCTAGATGCTGTCAAATTGACTTAGTAAGATGGACAAGCTGCTGAACTTGAGAACTTGCTAGGAGATCCACCATGATTTATCTGTTTCATCATGTTTATTTGGTCCATAATGACACATTTTTCTTGGGAGGAGCATGATCTGTCATTTGATGCCAAACCAATTTGGCAAGAAATGTTTTGGGAGCTTGACTTCTCTGACTTTTTCATTAATCGTGTTAAAATTTCTATTCCAAACATATATGTTTGCTCTATACATCAGTTGTTTCAGAAATGGTATATTATGTTAAAAAGCATGTCTTAATCCTTCAATGTTTTGCCATACATATCAAGATTAGTTATTGCAAACATAACGTTTTTTTAAACAACTTTTCCTGACAGTCACCAGTGTCTCCCAAGGACCTGAATCAGCAAATCTAAAAACTTCCTTTAGCGCTGCATCATCACAAAGGACAGCTCATCATATTTTTGTCTTTGCAGACAATTCTTTGTCAGTCAGTGCTTTACAAAGTCTGACCTTTTCCCGGAGAGGAAGTCATGGATAAGAGCACTGGACTCAGCATACAGGAAAGAGTGTGATTTTTGTGCTGACCTACATTCATCGCTGGGTACAAAACAAGGCATCGAACTCCTGCTGTCCAAAAGCGTTACCTAACATTCACGCGTTTCTCTGACACCAGTCTTGCTGACCTGACTTGAGTGTAACTGATGAGGTCTTGAAGCGAGTGGAGAGTATCTAATTATAGCTATGTTCCTGGGGCCCTCTTCAACTCTTCACTAGCCTTTTAGTCCCTAGCCATTTGAGTGCTTTGTTTGAGGTGAACGTAAAGGCCAGCGTTCATGCGTACACGATTGCAAGACATGACCTGAAGGATAAGGGTTATGTGAAAGCAGCTGTGATGTAAAATGTTGAAGGTCTGCCCAGAAGGATGGTTTTCATTATGATTCCTGAGCTAATGCAGATGCTTGCATTCATTCTTTGTTGTGGGAGTGATAATCTCACAAAATGCAGAAACAAGTTGGTGTGAATATATCCAGATGCAGGTAAAGGAAGCATATTTTAAAGCATTGTTTAAAAGCTCAGTATATATTAAATACATCATTACAATAATTTTTATTTTCCAAAAAGGTGGGCAATTTGTATACCACATCAATGTGGAAGTTGTCAAGAGAGATTTCATTTCATGTGATGTCACAGAGGCTAAAGTTTCTAAACACACATATAGATTTATTAAACAACCTTTTCACTGTATCTCACAGGGAGGAAAGAAGCCATTCACTGAGGTCATTAAAGCCAATATCGGAGATGCACATGCAATGGGACAACAGCCAATCACATTTCTCCGGCAGGTGAGGCGATTTGTGTGTTCGGTTGTTTTTGTAAACTGTTTATGCTGAATCTCAGCTCTGTGCTGTGAATAGAACTCATAGTGATATTTTGGCACTGAACGAGTGGAGGCTGTTTTTCTTTCACCAGAGCTCTGTTTCCGCTCACAGTCTTTTGGCTGGTTTCACTGCCGCCACGTGAAACCGGACAATCCTGCTTTATTCTTCATGCGCAAATTTAGTGAATCGTTGGAGGATAGATTATTTCACAATTTGGGGCTTCATTATCCATGCAGATAGGAAAACTATCATGTCAGCTATCATTTTGCTTTCTTTCTTTAGGCCTTATTTACTGTATACAGGATGGATAAGGATGGAACTTGTCCAGTTTTAGAACATATTTTATATTATACGGAGCTGACGATGCAAAAAAAATGTTGCATCCTTAAAATGCCCCTTCTGTCTAATTCTTTCTAATGAGTTAGAATTATTTTATTTTTGTAGGTCTTGACATGAATCACCTTTCAAATCTCAGACAGAAAAGGATTACATAGAACATATAAAATAGCAGGCAAGCTTATAATAAACCCTGCAAACAAAGTTGCCATAGTCTCTTCTCGATTTAGCCTAATGCACTGGAATGAAGCGGCTGTGGCTCACCGCTGGCTCAGTTTGAGGACAGTGTGAATTCCTGTGGAAGATGATCCATTGTAAAGAGTTGTTTTTTTTTGTGGTCAGCGTTGCGATAGAAAGTTGATCCAGGCTTTCTCTGAAGAGAACAAAAGATTGAACCGGGCCTCTGTGTTCATCTGCAGTAGGTGACCTGGAAACAAGTGGACGAGAATGAAGTTGTTTCCCATAAATCTGCTGATGTGACTGACAGAAAATGGGGCAGGCCACCCAAAAACGCAAATTAAAGCGCTCAAACTTAAACCCAAGTTTTTACGGGACATATATAGCAAAAGTCTTATTTGAACTTAAATTCTCAAAATATAAGCTATGTAAATGAAAAGTTGCATCACAATACAATACGATTTCATTTCTGTTATGATACACTTTCAATTCAGTTCACTTCAGGACCCAGCGGCAGATATGAGACGGTATCCAATGCTGATATAACACAATCTGTTCCATTCATATTAAACCACAAAAATCAACTAAAGTTTCTTTTGAATTTTTAAATTCCTGAACTATGGCCAACAGTAACCTGTGTTATTGTGCTTATTAAAACAATGACAAAATCACACTTGCTTGACAAGAGACAGTACAATATGTGCAATGTGCAATCAGTGTTTTTATTTTGGATGAATACTATTGGGTTGTTGATCATTGATGTATTTCAAGGTATTGATACACCCTTAGTGTTCAGTCACAGGAAGATGTGTGTTATACTGAACATCTCAAGAAAGACATCATGGATTTTAAAAGGCCTATAAAAGTGTGGACAGGATACATTTGGATGTTGATGACATTGGGTGTTTTGACTTAGCTTTCAGATGATGCTCTCCATGGTATTAAGAAATCTCTGCCCCATATGGTTGGTACCTCACTAAAGATATGCCCCGCGTCAGTGACCTTTCCCACACTTGGCTATATCTTTGGGGTAGGAAAATTTGAGAAGGTTCTGACATATGAACCCCGATCCTCATTGTTGGTCAGTATGTCCCTGAAACATTAGCACACACACACGAGCAAATATACACATGCCTCTTCGATTCAGATTCTACAGCCTAATATACTCACACACAGCTTGTGTCCTGGTGCAAACTGATTGGGAAAGTGATATGTTGTCATCACACATCACATGTCAAGTTAACCTTGTGGCAACATTCAGTTCTCACCTAAAAGTTCAGCGCTCCAAATGATACTGCTCATTTTCAGTTTTTGGCACTCGTGGATCTGGATCTTCACAGTTATAATGTGCAATAATCAAGTAACACAGCTGCTTTTAATTAACAGTAAGGTCAATAAATTAAGTTGAAATAACCATTAAATTTGCATAATCCTTAATTTGCCAAGTAACTTCCTGATAAATGAATTTTGGGTTTAAAGGAACCGTAAGATCTTGAAGTGTGACCAATCATGACCAAAAAAATTGTTTCCAAACGTTTGAAGGCCTCATACACTTTCTCCAGAGAACATTTCTAGTGATAAGATTTAATAGTGAATAGAGTAGACAAAACTGTGGTTCTGGTCAGAGAGGAACTGAGCTGTTAGAGTTTCTTTTGTCTACTTGCTTAATGAGAACCAAAATGAGTTCTTAACCAGCACATTTTTGGGAAGTGAAGACTTTTTTAGTGGCCCTCACTTCTTTAAACTGCTTTTACAAAAAAATATACAAGTTTGTTTGCAAAACTAAAAGTGTAGAAAGATTAGCTTTTGGTTACTGAGGTTAGGGTTAGGGTTAGGTGTAGCATTATTTACATACGGTAATATAGAAGTCAATGGAGGTCCTCACTACTATATAAGTACAAGGATGTGTTTTGTGTGTGTGAAGGAACTTGAGTTCACAGGGTGCACGTTCATTTTGTGTTCTTGTCGGCAGGTTGTGGCTCTCTGCACCTTTCCTGAGCTCCTGGACAGTCCCAGTTTCCCAGAGGACGCTAAGTGGAGAGCGCGGCGCATTTTACAGGGCTGCGGAGGAAGCAGTCTGGGTGTGTAGTGTGTGTTTCAGTGTGTAGAAACCTATCCCAGCTTTAATAGTTTAGTATCTTTAAAGTACGAACCTTGTCGGTAAATTATGAAGGCAAAAACTAAACAAACCCAAATACAAAATAATCATTCGTAGGTCATATTCAAGGTAAAATCAGTTAATCATCATTGATTTGAGATGGTATTGCCCAGCCTTATTGTGACATCAGGAACTGCAGAGCTGACCTCAGCAAGTGCCACATTAATTTGACAGCTGTTTTTCCTTACCGTGCTGACGCGTTCTTTCCCTCTCAGGGTCGTACAGTGCCAGTCAGGGGGTGGACTGCATCCGACAGGACATTGCCGCCTACATCGAGCAGAGAGACCAGGGCGTCCCAGCCAACTGGGACAACATTTTCCTCACCACCGGTGCTAGTGACGGCATTGTGGTACGAAATGAAGCTTGCCGTGTTGGCCTCGCCTGGTCGCAGGGGGCTATTTTGAGCATGGGTTTTGGGATGTGATGATGGAAATGCCCCTGCTGCAAAGCATTATGGGCAATGTGACCAATAAAACATTACATATGAAACACAGTTAGTTGATACAAAATATTAACAGTGTAATCTGCTCCTAAACCAAAGTTTTCTTTTCCTCCAGAGCATCCTGAGACTGCTGGTTTCGGGTGAGGGTCGTGCCCGCACCGGTGTGATGATCCCCATTCCCCAGTACCCACTCTACTCAGCAGCCATCGCTGAGCTGAACGCCGTGCAGGTCAACTACTACCTGGACGAGGACAACTGCTGGGCCTTGGATGTGAGAGAGCTCCACAGAGCCTACAATGCTGCCAAAAAGCAGTGCAAGCCGAAGGTCCTCTGCATCATCAACCCTGGAAACCCCACAGGTAGGACATCTTACATTCACATTCACGCTATTTAACCTCAATTGTGATGATCATTTATACTGTTTGCCGCATTTCACTGTCCAAATATCACATGCTTCTACTCTGTCTGCTACGTACAATGCTGCAGTTGCACTCGGCACTTTAAAAACATCTCATTGCACCTGTCATCTGTACAATTTTGTAAACTCCGCTTAACCTAACGTCAATACATTTTTAAATTTTGTATATACATGCAGATGCACCTGTACCCAGCTTGAGTTTTAAACTACAATTGCACCCCATGCAGTCTGCACATATGGAACTTTATGTACCTTATTGTATATAAGATATAGTTTTATTTTTTTTCCTATTCCCCTGACCTCCTTATTTAAGTTTGTATTTGTATCTCTATTTTGTAATTTTTCTAATTTGCCTAATTGCACTGTTAAAAGAGCGTATGCAGCGCATTTGCATGTGACAAATAAAGAATCTTGAATCTTGATTCTAGCACGCACTCCTGTTCAGAGCGACATACATTAGGACTGCAACAATATCTCATTTAAGTAAAAGTCAACTAAAAATCCTCCTACTCCTAATAAATAACAACTCTCTCTGGTTTCCTGGTGTTGCCTAAAACTGGTGTAATTGTTATTATGTGCTGCAGAATCACTTGTTTCTCTCCTTCAGCCGTGACCTGTATTAACCCAAACTGCCCAGCTCACGGTGAATTTACTGTATGTAAGAGCTTGATTCCCAGTTCAAATGTTTCACTTTTCCCCATTCTTCTCCTCTAAACCGTTCTGACCAGGTCAAGTCCAGAGCAAGAAGTGTATGGAGGAGGTCCTGCACTTCGCCTACGAGGAGAGGCTCTTCGTTATGGCAGACGAGGTAACTCCAGTTCCTCTTCAAGTCCACAGCAGATGACACGGGGAAAATGACCTAACCCTAGCCTTCCCTGTCTCCCCGTGTTCAATCGGGCTCAACTGTAAACCTTTTAAGCCTGACAGTGAGAGATAAAAGATGTTTGCTTAAAGCTTTAAAAAAGAGCTCTCAGTCCAGACTAAAGGGTCTGGCAGATGGGGCGTCGCTGTCCCCAGCTGCTACAGGTCTTAATGCTTTGAAATAATAGGGCAGGTGGCTGCTGTCTCCCGTGTAATGTATATAATTTACTGCCATTACAGAAGCATGCCTGCTTGAGTTGAGCTTCACTAGTCAGACTACAGAAGAAAGGAAAATTTGCGATGTCTGCCTTTACTTATGCCTAAAATGAACGTAAATGTTTTGATGAATGCATGTAATATGCCTTTTTTTCAGTTTGTTTTAAACGTTTTCTGATTCTGGTGTTTCCTTTTGTGCAATGAGATGTATTTTTGCCTAATCTCTAGGTGTATCAGGAAAACGTTTATGCCCCAGACTGCAAATTCCACTCCTTTAAGAAAGTCCTGTATGAGATGGGGTCTGAGTACTTCAACAGCGTCGAGTTGGCCTCCTTCCACTCCACTTCCAAAGGCTACACAGGAGAGTAAGTCTGTCTGCCTGAGACGGCACTGCTCTCAAATTTCACCTCGCCATTCCTAGCGCTCCAATCTTCTTCTCCACTAAACTGCTCACTTTTAGATGACATAACCCTGGACTCATTTGTGACTTGCATCACTCATCTATTTTGTTATGTACAATGAAAGTATGTTGATTGATAAGAGATTGACATGTTATCAGGAAATCAGCTTTTAGGAAGACTTAAAGGAAGCAGGTGTCGCTAAGGAAGTTAGAGTGCAGTGTCACTGAAATGCTCAGTCTGTTTTTGTGCATAGTCATGAGGGGTGTGCATCTCTGTCGATTCGGAAAAAAAACCTTTAACATATTTTTCAACTAACGTAATGGCACTAGTTTACTTTTAGTTTACAACACAAGTAGGGCTGCAACTAAGGATTATTTTGTTAATCGATTAATCTGCTGCAGGTTATTTTTCTGATTAATTGGATAAAAAGAGGGGCAAATTTTCCAGTATTTTTTTAATAAACCAAACTCTCTATTTTTTTAATGTTTTTTTTTACTCTCTATAAAGTTTGGACAGATTTTGGCCTATAACTAATTTTTGGCTCTTTTCTGAAGAGAGAACTACATTTTAGAGCACAATAGTGTTCCACATTGTGCGTCACAATAACGTGGTGGTCACTGAAAGTATCAATGTATAAATGTCTGTATTGTGAGTAGAACGCTGGTTTTTGTTATTTATCGGTTAAAAATTAGTTTTGTCTGTGATAAATGGGAGCTTTTGACTGAACTGGAATGCTTTAGTGAAAGACTTCCCTGTGAGAGTCGTGCTCGCTAAAAAACAGCGCTTGTGTTTACATCGTGAAAAATGTCATTTATGCGTTTCTACACAGTTCAGTTTTTGTAACGGCAAGACATGGCGCTGGTTCTCGTCTCCTTCTTATTCTTTTATGGCAGTCGGCATCCAGTTTAATGGTACTTTACTGCCACTGTGGTTTTGGTTAGCTTACTACTCACGTAAAACCCAGGTAAAGCAATAATGCTGGGTGGAATTCTGAATTCTTGTTGATGTCTAATTCCATGCTGTGCTCCTCAGGTGTGGCTTTAGAGGCGGCTTTATGGAGGTCATAAACCTGGACCCGGAGGTCCAGGCCCAGCTGGTGAAGCTGCTCTCGGTAAGACTGTGCCCCCCAGTGGCCGGTCAGGCTGCCATGGACGTGGTCGTGAATCCTCCCCAACCGGACGAGCCCTCCTTCAGCCAGTTTCATAAGGTCGGTGGCTCGATGTAAATCCCGGCAAGGGCTGTGGGAATGACCGAAATCTCAAATCACGATGAAGGTATCATGCTTGGGGCGGTACGTTGCTCATGAGTACCTCAGTGGTACCTTTACCGGTTTACCCTCCGATCACAGGGCCAGTCCCTAATCGTTACACTACCAACTGCCCTGTTATGTACCGTCCCATTATATATATTATATTAAACTGTTAATGCATTGAATTTACAGAAATTATGATATTTACTTTTATATATCATTACATTTATCACATCACAATATGGTTCATATATATATGTACATTTTAAATTATATACTCACATTAATATGTGATTAGGAGGGGCTGGACAATTAATCAGACCCTCTCATCGACATTATTTTATTTTTACATTTGTGTTAATACTTAAAACTAAATAGTTGAGCATATTTACAGTACAGACCATGTCAGTAAACACAAAATGCAAACAAAAACCAAAATAAATGTTCATTAATCATAAGGTAATATTTTCAATTAATTGCAATATTGAAGTCATATCGTCCAGCCCTATATAAGACAGAATGCTGCTGTTGGAGATTTTTTCTTATCAGATAACTGAAACACGTCTGCCTGTGTGGTCTTTCAGGAGAAGGCCTCAGTGCTGGGCGCCTTGGCAGAAAAAGCCAAGCTGACGGAGCAGAGCCTGAACGCTGTGCCAGGGATCAAATGCAACCCCGTGCAGGGCGCCATGTATGCCTTCCCCCAAATCTTCATCCCACCCAGAGCTGTGGAGGAAGCAAAGGTACCGTCTCAGTGATCGTCTCTCTTAAACACACTTGTCAACCTGCAAAAGAGGAAATTGGTGTGAACAAAAGCCTAATTTCCAGTTTGTCTGGTACAGACCTAGTAACATTCCATCAGCATTCCAGTAGTAGTAGTAGTAGTAGCAGTGAAGGGTGCAAAGATGAGGATAATTAATTGTTAAGGTGGTGATGTTCCTACTATAGAGGCATCCTTACAGGTCATATAAGAAGCTTCTCTTCAAAGCAGTGGAATATTTATTTTAAAGTGTTGAAAACAACACATAAAAATTCCCACAGGTAGGGCTGGGCAATTAATCAAAAAAGATTTTAAAATCACAAACATAAATATAGCCACAAACGGCAAATGGAGGGGTTTAAGAACAAAGCGCAAAAAGCAGCACTGACCATGAGCAGTGTGTGTGTGTAGAACAGCGTTTCTCAATCTCAGTCCTTGTTGACCACCACTCTGACTAGATTCAGTATTTCATGGACCACCACACGCTGATCCTACGTTGCTAATTAGCTTATCAGTAGCATCAGCTGTGCTGTGGGTCAGCAAACTCGAATCTGTGCAGAGCGGTGGTCCGTGAGGGCTAGGATTGAGAAACGCTGGTGTAGAACAATAAAGTGAAATGATATAAGGTAAAACCACATAACTACATAAATCACATCAAGGCTTAAGAAGTGAGAACATGGAAAGTATAAGATAAAGTGACGTGACACATGAAAAAGAATTAAAGATGCGAACTGAAATTTGTGACTTGGTAGTGACGCTTTTTTGTTGACAGCTTCAATAAGTTGTGTTTATAACCTCTAACAGTGTTCATATAAGTATTGTGTTTTCTATAATTTCATGTAAATTATAAAAGCTCTGTTATGACAGAGGTAGAGGGTCTGTAGCGCCAATTATAGTAATAATTGAGCATATTTACATTGCAAACCTTATCAGTGAATTGTGAAGGAATTAAACATACCAAAAAACACAACAGAATGATCTTTCATTAGTGGTTACTGTGGTAAAATGTTTAATTAATCGTAAAATTGATTTGAGGTCATATTCCCCAACACCACCCACACCACAAGTACTCTCAGATATTTTGGAACTTATATGTATGTGTTTGTGGATAAACACACACATTTCTGACAAAATGCTTACACGTCAACATGCGTGGTGTAAGCATCATGACGTCGTCTTGTCTCCAGCGTTAAATCCACACTGAACACCGACACAAAATCTTTGGCTATTCACATAGGGTGTTACCAGAGAGGATCATCATTTGACCTCAATCACCAATATTTTCTAACATTTTTTAAATACATTACTTTAAGGGTAAAGACATTTAAAGGGTATAAAATTATTAAACTATAGAATGGAAGAAAGTCCAATAACCAGCTGTTTTACACAAACATAAAAATGCAATATAATGTGTGTAAAGAGTGCTCTTCAGAGTGTTTTCTTATTTAAGATTTGCTTCTAGATTTAAGTAGATTGGTAAATCTTAAATAAGGAAACATTGGTGAATTTCAGAATCTTTGTCGTTTTTAAAAAACATATTTCCTCTTTAGAACAGTTGGTGAAGGAGACCCAGTGTCTGCATATTGGTTTTTACATCAGATGCCTTTACTAATGTTATCATCTCTGTTTATCTGAACTTGGGAGCGGCACTATGAGAGACGCTGATTTGCGTCCTCAGTGGCTGGGTTGTAGTAATATGTAATCAGTCTTTTATATTGTACATTTTGGGGGTTATTATTACCTTTACATTACATTTGTGATACTGGCGTCTCTGAGCTAGGGCTGGATGATACGAATTATTGAACCATTAATGAGCAATTATTTTGTTTTGGTGTGTGTGGGTTTGTTTTTTTTTTGCCTTCATAGTTCAATGAGAAGGCTTGTACTTACAATATGACTAACAGGAATGTTTTGTCTAATAAAAGCATGCATGTGTTTTAAAATAATTGTAGGACACACAGATGTTTTTAATTGGGCAGTACATAAACACACTGGAGAAAGTATTAATTGAAAAAAATAATTGTCAGGGGAAGGATTATGTCTATTAGGTTCTGATTGATGGTTTTCAATAATTTTTCATGAACTGCCCGGCCCTGCTCTGAGCTCTCTCACTTCTCCCTGATTGTGTGTAGGCTTTGGGGATGCAGCCGGACATGCTGTACTGCCTCAGGCTCCTGGAGGAGACGGGCATCTGTGTTGTGCCTGGCAGCGGCTTCGGGCAGAGGGAGGGCACCTACCACTTCAGGTAATTTCACCAGTTTAGTCGCATTCCTTCATTTTATGCTTGCGTCACTCTGGGCGTCATGCTGGTATAAATTATGCAACATGTACGATGCCAAAGAGCGTGCAAAAAGGGAGGGTTACAAACAAAGAGTCTGATCCACCAACCGTTCTTAAATCCCACTCACCAAGATGCCGACATTCACCAATGCTTTTCTTATTTTAAATTTGCTCTGAAGTAAGAACACTGTAGAGCACTCGTACACTAACTGTAGGTTTATAGGCAAAGCATTCTTCAATTCTACTGTTGATTAATATTATACTTATTAAAATTATTTTTAATAATTGATCATAATTTAATTACATGAAAACCATGTTTAAAATAAATACACACTACAACGTCTTGTACTTTTCATGTTTGTTTTCATGTTTCAGTTTGGGTGTGTATTTGCCCTGAACTAGAACATTTATGCTGTAGCCAGAAAATCACAGAACGATCTCATTAGGATGTAATCGAGGGGGTTTCAACTGCAATGAAACGCAACAATCATGTTTTTTTTTTTTTTGGTTTTTTTTTGGTTTTTTTCTCAACTGGTGAGTTGAGAAGGTGACTGTTGACTGTTGATAAAAGTAGGGAAAAGTGAGCCAACTACATGGAGCACATCTTCTACAAGACACGCTCCATTCGCACTCTTTCCCTTTCTCATTAAGCAATATTATTTTTGTGCAGAATGACCATCCTGCCGTCTCCCAACAAGCTGAAGGTGCTTCTGGAGAAGGTGCGAGATTTCCACATCAAGTTCCTTAAGGAGTATTCAGCGATCGAGGAGCCTCAGTGCAGAGTGCAAGTGTGACGGGACGGGCGTTCGACAACACTTAACACCGTAACCACAAGTACCTATAGTGTTAAGTAGCTTTCTGTAAATATATCCCCCTATAATGGTATGATTACTGAGTTGGAATGGGCTGCTGCTGTCAATTGATTTCCAGAATTTTCTATTTGTGCCTTCGTGACACGATTTAAAAGACGGTCAGGCAGATATAACACTAAAGCTTGAATGTTCATTAAGCTCCTGTGTTACAGGGCGTTCGGGAGAATGAACCCCTCTCTCTTACTTTTCTCTCCATTTAAAAAAAAAAAATCTCCAGAATTTTAACATCATGTTTTACACTCCTTTCAATAGTTACTAATTGCACTTCCCAGGGGATTTATTTATGCAGATTTATATTTGACTAATGCAAATTAGGAATATTTCATTGTAAATTAAGAGGCTTTTCACTATGAGGAAAAGTGTTTTATCTAGATGTACGTTTTAAGCATTGGGTGCTAAATTTTAATGTAGGAAGGGTCATTTTCAGTTTTGCTCAGCATGTTGACTGTCTGCTTCTTGATCTCTTTGCCAGTCGTTTCATTTGAACAACACGCTTATATAAAACATGTTAATAATGTAACTATAGTGTTAAAAGAATAGCTTGACCAAACGTGCTGATATAGCTAAAAGTAAAAAGTTATGGGTCATTCATTATTATTTATTAGCATTTTGACCAAGTTACTAATATTTTAATCTGTACCTGAAGATCATTCATGCTCTTTTAGTGAAATATATCCGAAATTTATTTCCAACTGGAAAGTGGAGAAAGCGAGTTGTCCAACAAGCTGCTGGCCTAAAGTCACAATATTCCATTAAGCTTCAAACGCACAAGGGTTTCTTACTGAGCCCTGTTTGAAAGAATTTATGGAAGGATATTGTTTGAAGTGTCTTAAAAACACAGTCTTTGTTTCACGTGATTGTTTTCACTTTGTTTACAGATCAGTTATTAAGAGTGTTTTATGAATTGAGATTTCTCAGAATTCATGAGTGTCCTTGTTTATAATCTCATTTGTATGAGGTTTACTGGATAAACTGATGCCTTTACAACATTGATCAGCGTACTGAGAATCCTGCGCATTAAAAGCAGTATTTCTCAGTACTGGTTTGATTTTGACTGCCTGAGAAATTTCACTCCATTAAATGCCCCGAACTATTGACATACTCCCTTCTGCATAATGCAAATAATTTGTGCCAAAATGTTTTTATATAAGCGAACTGTATTTCTGTTACATCTCTTATTGTACAGTTTTCCTATTAAATAAAATGTGTAAAAATTAAACATTACAAAATTTCAGTCAACCTTTTTCCAAGTATCACTCCTACATTGCATTTGTATGCGTACTGTGAAGTGCCTTTATTTATGGGTGAAGTTTTTTGTTTACAGCGCATTATATTTTGGGCTTTGCTGAGTTGACAGCATCTATGTGTTTCAAGGTACAGTTTTATGCACTATTTTTTGTATGACTGA
>JAVGVS010000330.1:0-110000 GCA_032718565.1 Distichodus sexfasciatus | reverse complement strand
CCCTAAGATAAGTCCCTTAGTGTTTTTTTTGATTGGTGTATTTATTTCTTCTTTTTAAAATCTTGTGCACAAGACAATTGTATCTAAGATAATTTACTGTAAGTTTCTATGTGACGGCCCCAAATATATCCAGACAGTTTATAATGGACGGAATATTGCTAAATATTATTTACATTACTCTTGACTGTCTTCAGGCAGGCAAGTTATAACAGGCAGGTTGGGCAACCCAAACTTTCCAGCATTCACTGTTGCAATGCATAATCTAAGAATGTTTTCTCCATATAATGTAACTGAAATCTGACCAGTCTCAACAACATCTTGGAGAAAAAAAAAAGTCACATTGTGTCCTATTTGGAGTCTCATGAGCAACCCTCCCCAAGCACTGCCCATGTTAGCTGCCCAGTGCTCCTTCACAGATGGGTCAAATGCAGAGGTCACACATGGTTGTGGTGTACGCTGTTCTGTGCTGTGTTCACAATGACTCTCTTTCACGTCATTTTCATGTAGGATAGCAAAAATCTCTTTACAAAGACAGGTGTTTTCAACTAGCAGAAACAATTCTATACTAATGTCAAAATGGTAATTAAGCTGAAACTTGGTTAAGAACTTAATTGCAGCAGGGGCACACAACGAATCAATACAAAAAGACGCACTAAATGAGGCAAGACCCAAATGTTCAACCTAACGTTTCCTCCTGTGCTTGCTGGTTAAATTGGTTGTTAAAATCAACATTTAAAAAAAAAGTAGTAGTTACTAATTGTGTGACGTAAGCAGTAATACACGCAGCTGTTCTGTAATTACCTTACTTAAGGACTATTTTGAGCTCATTCTAGAGCTTTAGACATATTTTAAAAATGATACATCATGATAAAGTTAAAAAGGTTTAATGAATGTCACTGATTTTTCTGGAATCCTATCTAGACATTTATAGGAACTACTGATGGAAATACTATTTGTATGGTATGTTACAATATTTGCATGTACTATTAAACTTCTCACATAGTTAGCTTAGACTTATAAAGAGACTATTATTCAATCGCTAGTTTAGTTTTCATATTGAACTGCTGCAGATCGTATGCACATTCAATGCAACAAGTCAGTTCCAAGACTGTATTTGTAGTTTGAATAACGCATGTAACTAAATTGTTTTTCTACCTCTAATTTAGTTTATATTTTAGTGTGTGTGTGTGTGTGTGTGTGTGTGTGTGTGTGTGTATATATATATATTGTATTGAGTATATTGACTAACTTTGACAAAGCTGTAAATTTCTAGATGCAAAGTGAGATTTGTATTTTATTTTTGTTTTCTGTACCCTCCCACACAGACAAAGTGAGTTCAGGACCACTACAGAAATCCAACAGTCAAATAAAGATGGATGATGGTTCAAAGGTAAACCTCAAACTAACCGTACTACCTCTGATCCCACTTTTTGGTGTTAATATCTAAACCAAAGTATTGCTTACAGAAACGCCCTAAGAAGAAAATGCAGTCAAGTAACAGCACAGGAAGTCTTAGGTAATGCAAGTACTTTTGTTGCTTAATTACCACAAGCTGACTTTAATTAAAAATCTTACACATGAACACAAGTAAAAGGAGTCTGTTTGAAGCAGCATTAGATGAGTGGGAAATTTTTGGTGCTAAACCAGTTTAACACTACCCATACATTTGGCAAATGTTGACTTATTTTCAAAGTTCTTTCACTGTTGCATTCAATAAAAATGTGCTCACAATGCCATAAACATGTAACTAGAATTCCCTGTAAAACCCCCAAATTGTCTAAGCAAAGTGTGTGGTATTTGTGGATTTTGAACATTCTTTAACTTGTAATTAAATAACAGATTGAGTTTGGTAATAAACTTATTTTATTTATTTTATTAATTTATTTGATAAAAATTGAATACTTTCTGTTCATTTATTTTAGTGTAAAGTTTAATTAATATTTATTTGTATATTGCTTATTCAGTGTGCCTTATTTGTTCTTTGTACTATTAAAACAGGAGCCACATCGTCTCGTCTCTCTGTATACCTGTACAGTACATAGCAGAGATGACGGTTTACTTTGACTTTATTCACTGCAAAACATTTATCGTCAGTGTGAAAGCTCCTAAAAGTGAAAATATTTGTGATGTCATCACATGTGATATGTCATTGGGGACGTACCTTGCTCAAGTACCTTATTGGTACCTTTTACATGGACTTGGACCCGTGATGAGGAGCTCACTGTTTCAACTCCCTAACCATTACATTACCTACTGCCCCGTAAATACTTTTGCAGGTAAACATTTAAGTTGTGTGGCGGTGAGTATACTCTTTGTTGCTATTTTAATGAATGTAATGGTAACAGTATTTTGAAAATTGGTCAACATTTATTTATTTATTCAAGTTAGAGATCTTCCTCTTTTGACTGTGTATTTTAAGCCTTTATTAAGACCATGCTTTCTATTTTAGAAAACCATTGAGTTATTTGTGTGTTGTAGGTGTGCTTCAACTATCAGTGGAAAGAGGACTCAAGGTCGAGTGCTGAAACTCAGTGACCAGGTGTTACTGCCCGGTGCTAAAATGAGGTGAGCCTCTTAAAGCAGCACTGACAGGGTTGAAGTTGGGTCTGTTTTAATGTGTACAATTTGTTGCAGAGGAAATCACCGTGCGTTAAGTGACGACTTCTCAGGGTTCGCCACAGCCACGATTACCACAGCTCACGGGGAGGTAAACACAGCACCTGTGAAACTCGATCAACAGTCCGCTTCTACTGGCTCAGTACCTCAAGCTGGATGTCTTTGTTTCTAGACCCTTTTTCTGTCAGAGGACAATAAAGATGAGGTCAGGCTTGAACTTCTGGATGACCTGGCACTGTGCCAAATGCAAAAGATTAAGGTGTGTAATATCTGAACTGAATACTGGCTCAAGTTATGAGCTGTGTTGCTGGAGTGGAATTTCCTGACAGTAACTTTCTCTGCTTCTCACCCAGGAGCTGATGGACTACCTCTGCAACAAAGTTAGGATGAACAATACTCAGTGACTCAACTTGGAATTATATTATTGTTTTAATAAATTATTTTCTAATAAATACTTAAACATAACTTGGTGAATAATGTTGAACTCTGTAGAACAAATGAGAGATTCTGTTGAAGTGGATTTAAATTGATTTGTGCTAGATTACAAATGGTGCGCTCACCTAAATTAACACCTTCACTATGAAACTTCATAGTTGACTTCAGTGATGACTGCAGGACTCCTGATCAGTCCTACTTGAAGCTTTAACACCAGTCTCAAGTAAAGCTGGTGTTAAAGAGGTTCTAGTAGGCAATCAGTGGAAAGGCAATGTAATCAAGGCATTTTGGGCACATCAGTCAGGCTCCTGAAGTTTGCAGATGACACTACTCATCTAGCAAGGAGATGGTCTAGCTTTCTTCCAGAGACGGCTGAAGCTCAGTGGTACACTTTAACACCTCCATCTCCATGTAAAAGTGAGTGATTTGTCATTGTGAATACAGCACACAGTGCATCACAATGACGTGCTCTCTGGCAGGAGGCTGAGCTCCATTAAAACCAAAATGTCACACCATAGCCTCATCAAAACTCTCAACCACCTCCTGTACCATCCAGGTTATACTTCTGTTGGTTTTTGTTAATACATCAGAGCTACACTAGTCTTGTAATACTTTGTTTAAACCAAAAAAATAGCACTACATCAATATTGTGAATTTGGATATCCGTCGATACGATACGAATCCGAGTCTTTTTTTAAACAGAAAATAATGCTTTTAAAAATGTCTGAAAACGTGACCGGTTATTTTGTTATACTTAAATACTTGACTTAGTTTTCCTAACTAAAACAATGTAGTAATTATGCACCCACCTGTATATGCTAAATTATTAATTTTAAAAAATCTCAAAAATTATTCTGTGTAGTTTAGCGACGGTCCCTAATCCAGCGGCGCTGAAACCATCAGGACAACAGGGATTGTGAGTGAGAGCTGGTGGTGTTAAGCAAATTACACAGTAAAATGGTGTGGTTTGCTTTTGGGGTTGTGTTGCTTGTTCTGCTCATTGTCATATCAATATGTAGGAATTAGTGTGAATGTCGAACAATAAACCAGCTTTATCGCAGTAACACTTCGCACGCAGAACCAACTGAGCAGATTTACAGATCGGCCCAACGCCACAGCTATTAGAGTTGTTATTGGACCGACATCCCATCTTTAGTTGAAATTCTGGCAGATGCTTTTATATGTGGAAGCCGATCAACCAAGGCTGCCAGAAAACACACATGATTATATTCTTAACACCAGATGTTACCATAGCAGTGTCTGCAGTTTGAGTTTTAACACAGTACTATCATTAGAGTTTGCATTTTAACACTATAATTCCCTAATCACTTGGCCGTGACTATTGCACATCACAGTGTCAATACCATGATAAAACTGAGTGGCTGTAGTACAAACTTAAGTAACACAGCAGTAGAGCTAATGACAAGGCACTAAACACAAAACCCACGCTGCTTTTCAAGAGATAATTGGTTTTATTGAACAACTTCATAAACTTATTTTTCCACAGAAAGGTATATACCTAACAGCTGTGTTTCCCTCCCCTCATATTTACCCATGTTATAATGATTTCACTTGTTCTGGGTTTGGATGTGTATCAGTGCAGGGACTGAAGCTTTCCCAGCATGCACATGGGCTGAAGACAGATACAGGCGACTGAAGTTTGCACTTCAACTAGTTTATAAGAAAATCACACTCAGCGTGTGACAGCAGCTGATGAAGCTTAAATGACACTTTTATTTTATACACAATGTCTACTGATCCAATTCTTAAAATACAATAGAAAGGAAGAACAAAAAAAGTAAAAATCTACAAAGAAAGTGGTAAAAATCAAGCACAGATACAAACAAACCTAAAAATGTTGTGTTGATCATGTTCCAAAGGTGTTTTCCTTTTTTTTGACCCTTTCTTATTTACTCTTTTCCATTATCAAACGCTCACATCTGAAATAAAAGGGGTTTCGAGTCCAATGCCAAAACTGCAAGATGTGGTTAGTTTTAAATTAGCTCTAAATACTACAACGACAAAGAAAAAAAAGCAAAAAAAAATTTGCACGTTACACACCAAGTAATTACATTTTCCCCCTATCTGATGTAGGGTTGCCTGCGCTGGGCGGGGGGTCAGGGTGGGGGGGATGCCTAAGAGGTGAGAGGAAAGTGGAGATGGTGGGCTGGTCTGGTCTGTGCGTTAAGTACGGGGAAGGCAGCTGATCATAGGTCATGTCGTTTTACTGTTTAAGGCAGACCCTAATCAGATAGAAGAAAACACACTGATGCTGTGCAACTAGAACTTGAAGAGAATTTTTCTCTCCCCCCTCGCCGGAGCCAGATGGGTGGGTGACTGAGTGAGTGGGTGTGTGCGTGGGCTGGTGGAGGGGGCGAGGCTTTACTGATGAGCGCACTGCACCCCAGGGCCATGGTGGCCGCCCTCGTCGTCGGAGCTGTCGTTGTAGGCTTCGCGGCGGTGGCTGCCGGACGAGCTCTGGCTGACGTCGTAATCCTGCAGGTCCACTTCCTCCACTTCGCCGGAGATGGTGGGTGGCTCGGGACGCATGGGCAGCAGGTCCTCTAGCTCCTGCGGGCAGAAATGAAGGAAGGAAGGAAAAAGGGGTTAGGGAGAGCACATCCAGCGACATACTATTAAAAGCTAGGGTGCAACTAACAGTTGTTTAGATTACTATCTAATTATACTTTGTGTGCACGGTTATGCTTTTACTAGGGCTGTAATCAGTATAATTGACTTAAAATAGTTATCAATTTACTAATCAATTAGTCTTATGTTACCTACCTCATGTCACTGTATATTCAAATATAGCCGATAAAATTAGATCACTAATAACATTTACAGCATTTAACAGATGCTCTTATCCAGGGGTGTGTTTCCCAAAAGCATAGCTGCTAACTATGTTAGCAACTAACAGTGTACATTAGCAACTAAGTTGCTTACAAAGTTAGCAATATGTTAGCAACTATTCTTTTGAAAAACGCACCCAAGAGCGATAACAGTGCTTTGTAGTCCATGACTGTTCTTCAATCTGTAAAGCTAGACTTAAATCAACAACTGTCATTAAGACCGAGTTACCACCGACTAAGTTACAAACTTAACAAACCCTGAAAACTGGAAGTTGGTGCACATGCAACAAAAGTACAAAACACTAATTACTGAATATCCATATACATGTTTCAGTCTTGTTCAAAGCTAGCTATATGCAAAAGAAAGTTATATCTGACATCCTGATTTGGTCGCTTAACATAATACTGAGGGGACAGTCCTCTGTTTTTATTGATAACATTTATAGAAGAAGATACTTATCTTAGGCAGATAACAGTTAACCATGTCAAAAATGGGAACCTGTAATAACAGTATCAAGACACTATGGACCAGGACTAAGACCAGGTTATGGTGACACCTACAGTTACTTATTTAGGCAAAAATTGCTATCAAGTATTCTTCGAGATTCCGGACAGAGAGCACACTGTTCGTTGTCTATATTCCCAAGACTTGTTCATTATTATTGTCAGCATTGTAAAAGCTGCTAAAAGAATTCACTAGCCAAATATTGATCTTTTCCCAAAAACTAGCCGGAATAATCTTACCGATAGTTTTTCTGGACTGATCCAGTTGTTGTCTGGAAACTGCACATCAAACTTGATAAACAGGTCGCCCTTCTCGAAGGGGTTGCGATACTGTGGCATGCCTTCTCCTCGCACAACCCTGGTGCAACCTGCAAGGCACAAAAATCCTCTTAACCTTTCACATTCACATCCACACACAGTATCCATCAACTGAGCATCACCTACCTGGCTCGATTACTTTGCCCGCCGGATACTTCACCACGATCTGTCTGCCATCCAAATGTTTCAGAGTGAACTGAAATCCACAAAGTGCTTCAACGAGGCCTATCTTATGGATCATGTGCAAGTCGTTGCCATCTCTCTTGAATGTCTAAAGCAAAATAAAGCAAATGGTTTTACATTTTCTCCAGAAAGTAAAAAGAACTTTGAAGTGTCATTCAAGCCCCAAATTTTAGGCCCAATGCAATAAAGGCTGCAGAAAAAAAAGCTTGCTCAACAAGATGGCAGCAATCCAGGTCACAGCTTTAGTACTAATGCGAGTGTGGTCTCCATCCATGAACAGTAAGCCAATTCTGAGAGAACCAAAACTGTCAACGGCATTTTAATAAATAAATAGCTTAATCATACTGGTTTTAATCAACAACTATCAAATTACAAGAGATTTGCCTGAGGGAGGGACTGCTTAAAATTGTACACCCTCTAGAAACAATCTATGAAATAAAGACTACAGATTAAACATATGAACACTCACTTTTTGCTCAAATGCCTTGAGCGCTTGTTAGCAAGAGGACAGGGCAGCTGGTGGAAATTCTCTATAGACTAGATCACAATGTGCATATGACACACTGTCACCACAATCTGCTCTGATCCCCAACAACAGGTTAACAGACATCTCTCTCTGTCTTCCACTACAGCAGAGACTACATTCATTCATTTAACTTCTTTATAATATCTGAACAAAAGATGCACAAAAACTTAAGACATAAAGGGTACTGTTAATGCACTACAATTGCATAATGTGTACACACTTTTGGGGCATGTCTTGGTAGCAGCAGATAATGGGGCTGGGTGATATGACCTCAAATCAGTATCAGTATTAATTGAGCATTGCACCTCGATTAATGAGTGACCGTTTTGGTTTAGGGTCTTTTGTTTTTTTGCCCTCATAGCTCACTGACATGGTTGTGAAATACTAAACCTCAAATATGAAATGTCAGTATGAGCTACTGAATGCTGTTTACGATTCATTTTCAATTAATTACAAAGCCCTAGTAGATATTAAACATCACATATATGAGGGTTCTCCAGTTTAAAATACAGTGAAGAGATGTGAACAAACCTCATGTTCCTTCTCTTGTAAGACAAGGACGATGTCTCCAGGTTCTACACCGGGTGCCTGATCCGCCTCTCCTCCGAAAGTGATCTTCTGTCCATGCTTCATGCCTTTGTCCACGTGGACCTCCAGAATCTTCACCTCCTTCACAACCTTCTTCCCCTCACACTTTCTACAGCGGTCTTTCTCACTGATAACCTCACCTACACAAGGCAAACATTTCAGGTTTACGCCAATACAGCAGGCCATTTATTCATTCAAGCATTACATTTCGAGTCCTGTGTCTTCTAACATGATTGTTCTTAGTCACATAGCACCCACACTGCAAAAGTGATTTCCTCTAAAAACCTTTCAAAACAAAGAGTGCAACAATCTGTAAGGCAGAAGCAGCAATGTTACTTCCGGGCTTTCGACTTGAGTGCAGTACCTTCACCATTGCAGTCAGTGCAGACAGACTGCATTTGCTGGACCATGCCAGGAGCCAGCTGTCTGATCATAATGCGCATACCACGCCCCCTGCAGGTCGTACACTTCTGGACCGCGCCAGACTTCCCGCCCTGGCTGCAAACAACCAATATAAACAATTATTCAGTATTAACAGGTCCAGCAGAATCATATGGTGTGTAATAATAGCTTTTAAAATAACCAAAAATATTTGAAAATCAACCTAAAATGTTAATGTACACTGCTGTAATGAAGGGCAAGATAGCAGTGTAGTAAGTTCCCTCTGACTCACACCATTGTTTATTACAGCAACTGTTCAATATATTTTCATATATTTTAAATAGCCCATGTAACAATAAATTGCATAGTCATTTTCTACTGTATTCTGTAGAAACTTAACGTCTCTTCTCTTTGTAAACTTTAAGTCCAAAATATGCAATACGTCACTTTGACATACATGGTGGTTTTAATCTTTTAAACCCTTTGGCAATAATGCCAGTAAAGCAAGACAAAAAAGCCAGTAGCACTTAAGGTCAAGTTAAGAATTAATGACACACTTACCCATTACAAGTGCTACACAAAACATTCTTGCTCAGTTGCAATTTGGTTGTTTTTCCATTATACAAGTCTTCAAGGGACACCCTACAAACAAAAGAAAAATAATCCAAAACTGTGAGAACAGCACATCATCCATGCATAAAAGGAAGGCCATGTTCTCATTCCGAAAATAGAGGTCTCAACTAAAACAGTAGAAAATGGGGCAGATTTGAGCCAGTTATTTTCTGTTCAGCCTATACCGCACAGAGACGTTAGGTAGGTCACACTCACTTGAGAGGGTGGATCATGTCTTCTCCTCTCCGTCGGCCTCCATTGCGGTGACGACCCTGTCCACCCATGAAACCAAAGAGACCACCTCCGAAAATGTGGGAGAAGATGTCGTCCATCTCGGGTCCTCCTCCACCACCTTCCCGCAGGCCCTGTTCTCCATAACGATCGTATAGCTCCTTCTTCTCTGGGTTACTTAGAACTTCATAGGCAAAGCTGATCTCTTTAAACTGGGGGGAAAATGTACATCACAATTTTAAGCCATAGTGAGTTTGGAACTATAGAACTTTCCTACAGTTGCTCAGCTCAATCTATATAAATTAGATTAGTGTTCATTTTCTCACTGTGGTCCAGAAGAATCTTTTCAATAGACTATAATAATATCTTCCATTTATTCTATACATTACCCTTGCATTCTAGTAGGTCAAAAGCAGGCTAGTATTTTTGTCAAAAAAAGTTAATAGTTGTTTTATGTTTCTTACCTTGTCTCCAGCATTTGGATTCTTGTCGGGGTGATATTCTTTAGCTAATTTTCGGTAAGCCTGAAAACATAAGTTTTCCAAATGTTAAATATAATCCAGATGTAGATATTTATCAAACCTTCCATTCAAACCTCATTTATCTTTCACATAGTCACTTCTAGAACTCCAAGCTAAGAAAGTCTTTTAATAATGTGGTTTACATATTAATGAACTCAAACAGATCAATACATAACTGACATTTTTTGAAAAATACATTTGTACTAAAACACTGCTATAATGCAAGTACTAATTAACCCAAGCACAAAAATTAGTGTGTAATGTGACTTTCCCCAAATCAACACAGAAGATACCAATTAATGTAATATAGTTGGGGTTAAAGAGACTACATAAAACATGTCATAGTACTGTAGTCTTCACAAAATGGAAAATACATTTGATTTATTTGTAGGTCATAAAGCATTCAAATAACTTAAATCCATCAATAACAACAGTCATGACCACTCACATTGACAGGTGCCTTAGTCAACCTACTATACTAAGTATAGAATGAAGGCAAACTTAGTGCCATTTAAAAATAAGCTAAAATTAAAAATGTTTATCCAAACTTGTCGATCAACTACAGAAGAAACTCTTCCTGTGTATGGTGAAAAATCCAAACTTTCCCCTCGTATCAACCTCCCTTATCTGATGGCATCGTGTAACTGCGGCCATCACAAAAGGACAAAATGACGACTCGGTTTAACAGATAAGGATTAGAACGATGACGTTCTGTCGCGTTACCGTAGAAAAATGTACAACAAAAAAGATTTTAAATTAGCTAAGATCCTCCTCGTTCTTCTCTCTTTTTGGAGTGTCGTCGCGTTCTCGACTCGCCGCGTGTAAACAACCGGGCCGTCGTCACGTCGCAAAGTTAGCATGCTAATGCGCAGCTAGCCCACGCGACTGTCGAGCAGAAACGAATAAAGTACAAACCACTAGACTGACAACGTCGTTTACGTACTAAAAACATGGGCAAAATATTACACCGGTTGCTCTTTGAGTGGGTATGACTAACAGATCGTTTTATTTCAGCTAAACGCTTTACCGGCCAAAGCTAACGGTTAGCTAGTCTGAACACAACGCATTACACTGCTAGTTGGCAACACGTTTCTCATGACGACGCATTCGTATCTGTTGTATTCAGTTTAAATGAACGTGGGGTGTTTTGTGAACACATGGCGGTTTTATCCTCGTTACCAACGAAAAACATGTTTGAAATGAGCAAACAAATAAAAAAATATCCGAGGCCTGCTAGCCTAATACTTAGCTAACTGAAATACATGCCAATCCGGTTGCGTCCCGAATCGCATAGTATAAGCGGTGTTCGAATTAGGACGCGACCAACCTTAGACTACGATCTAAACCGCATTTACGTATCACGTAAAATGTAATAATTTTAAGTACTACAAAAATTGTGTGCTGAACGAGGCATTATTAAATTTAGATTCAGATTTTAAAGACGTAAACAATGGCGATTAAGTTATCAACATTACTCGTCTAACGCTATTGCGTCACGCTGCCTAGTATGCGAGTGTGGCGTTTGGGACGCGGCCCTAACCGTGAAAATAGCTAGCGAAAATGCTAATCCTTCTTCCTGACTGAAGCGAAACGAGGCGAGATCGGCGTTTGGGCGGATTTCGAAGAGGTTGGGGAAAACGAAGTCGAACGGGTCGTTACCTTTTTCAGCTCGTTTTCCGAAGCTGTAGGCGACACGCCGAGGAGGTCGTAGAGTTTGGTGTCAGCGACGTTCGCCATGGTGGAGCTGAGCGAAGGACCTTCGGCGGGGCGCTACACAGGCAGTAGAAGAGGAGACCGGGACGTCACGGCGCGTGCGCGTGACCACCAACTTTAACCTTTTCGCGTTACGTCACTTTCTTGGAGAGCTGCGATTGGACAGGAGCCGATAACGAAGAAGTTTGCAGAGCAACGGGAAACTCCCACTTCCGTTTCCACTCTCTCTCTCTCTCACACACATATCTTTCTGACTGTCTTTCTGTCGTTATTCTTCCTGTATTTTCTGTCGTTTCTATATTTCTTTCTTGTTAAGCTCAATGCAGTTTACAATGTTTTTTTTCCTTGCCGTGTATCTAAAACTTTATGAATAGATAAAAAATATATAGTTAATGATGGATATTTTGTTAAATAGTTGTTATCTATTATAATTGACATCCATTTTTTAAATATCTTCCCAAAATGTTTATCACCATGTTTTGGGAATTTATTTAAAATACAAACAGTGTAACGGTTAGGGAACTGGCCTCCGTGATCAGAAGGTTGCCGGTTCAAGTCCTGTACAAGTAAAGTAAAGGTACCACTGAGGTACTCATGATCAAGGTTCTGTCACGACTGCTCACAGTACAGATGGGTCAAATGCGGAGGTCACGTTTATGGTGCACTGTGTTGTGCTGTGTTCACAATAACAAATAAAACCTTAAAAACTCCTTTAATAATGTGTTTTTGGTGATGTAACATGAATGATGTAAGTTGGTAAAATCATCAATGAAAATGGTGAAAAGTGGTGTAGTCTTTACACTTAGCACAAAAAAGTTTTTGTCCTAATTTCTAGTCCCTTCAACAGTAAAAGCTGGAATTGCTTAGTAAACCCTTTTAACGTTGAAATAATGAAAAAATATTTGTGTATTCTGAAGTGATGGGAATGAGGGTGCTTCCCACTTATTATTTTTACCTGTATTAGAATGTGACACAATATGTGAAAATACAGTCCAAACCAAGCAAACAATAAAGGGAGTTGTTCTGAAACCAACTGGCACACAATTCCCAAACGTCTGTACTATACATCTTCATTTTTGTTTGGCGTTGTTTCAATTATTATATAATTTTGCATCAGTGCTCCAATTTGTTTATTTAACACACTCCCAATTGTACTTAAAATCTTAGTTTCAAGAATAGCATTATAAATCAGTCTAGATAACAAGGAAAGGGTTCACTAAAGGCCAAACACTTAAAACAACTCCACAAATATACATTTACAGTATTTATCAGAATATCTTATTCAGGCCAACGGTACAGTGACAGATGACAAAGAAAGAACTTTTTAAAAAATCGTACAAGTTCACAAGTTGTAATTATTTTTAAATTCAAGAAAGGCCTTCTGCGCCACACATAACCGAAAACCACTGTCTGCGTCTCCGCAGCGCAGCGTTGATGCTCTTAATCCCACAATGCAGCGCGCTTGCTTCCGTCGCTCCGGTCTATTTGAAAAATGGCGTTCAACGCGGGCCAAGTAGTCAACAACGCAGAATACACGCGTGAGTACAGAGATTTCCCTCAAAAATATAGTCTATATAACGCAAGTCGAGGCGATTATCTGAGCTTTTTAATTATTTTGTTTTAAAAGGTACTATGTCTCGTCAGTAAAAAGTTAGCTATATGCTACGCGAGCTGCTGTGGCGATGTTGTTCTTGGCTCAGCAGTTAACGCTTATTTAATTGGATGTTGTTTTGCATTTGAGGCTAGGTTGTATACATATATTGGATGTATGTATGTATCTATCTATCTATCTATCTATCTATCTTTCTTGTTAATTTATGAACGTCTGAGTGGATTTTAGTTTACGTGTGTGTTCGCCTTTAGTCCTTCATATTTCCGTTTAAAAGTATCTCACCAATTAAAAATACTTACACTAATATTTTGAAAAGAAGGGACCAAAGAGACTTAGTAACCAACACTTTTGACTTTGATGGCGTTAAATAGGCATTCAAACGATGGCAATACAAAAAAGGGTATCAATGTAGTTGGCGAATGACGGGGTCCAAGCATGGTAGCGCCAAAAAAGAGGCAAACGACAAAAGTAAGCCCCCCAAAACGATAAGCAATTAAAGCGCCCCCTATTTGTACAATTTTCATACAACTCCCACAGTATGCCGTCATAAATGTAAGCTATCAAGTTTAAGAGTTTAAACTAAGCAGATTTGAGAGGTATTTTTAAGAGGCCTGTCTATAGCATGTTGGCTGTATTTTTGACAAATCACCTAAAACATTCTGGAGCCAGATCTGCATATTTAGTTTGATCTCGCACATGCCAATCGACCAAAACCCCTAGGAAGAAGTTTGCGAGTCATAGGCCGAAATACTTTTCTCTCTAGTTCCCCCGGTGCTCAAATTTTGTTACCTGCTGGGATGCAAGCACTTGGACCCCTAAATGTATGTAAACATAATAAAAAGAAACATTTCCTAATATATGTTTAATTACAGTGACAGATGAGGACATTGCAGTTCTCATCGCTTGGCGGGTTCGTAACAAAGCTCTCTTCACTGGACGGAGAAATGCTGCCCTGAAGGGGTTTGAGTACGTTTCTGACCTCACAGTTGTCTCTTTTGTGTGCCTTTGTTAGTAAATCCCATTAGTTATATTAATGCAATGTGCTTTTACTGTTAGGGAGTTTGTGAGAATGCGTGGCCTCTCTGGAAAGATTCATCCTGTTAGAGTTAAGCGGAAGTGGGAAAATCTTAAACAAAAGTATAAGGTAAGATGGCTCATTATACAATTAAGGCACATTGGTTCTCTTCCATTAGTTCTCGCAATACTCTCAAGTATGAGACATTCGGGAAACTGGATACTTTGCAGTTTTAGTGCATGTATTTTATTTATTCATGTGTATATCCATGAAATACTGATAAATCAATTTGTAAATACATATGATGAATGCAATATACACACCAATTGGACAGAACATTGTGACGGGTGAAGTGAATAACATGGATTACCTGCTTACAATAGCACCTGGCAGTGAGCTGGATGTATTAAGCAACAAGTCAAAATTTTGTGCTGGAAGTGTTGAGATTTGAGTGCCAAATTGTGATGACAGGTAGCACCTTTAAAGCTGCAGCAGCTCTTGTTGGATGTTTCTGGTCAGCAGTAGTCAAGACCTACCAAAAAGTGGTTCAAGGTAGGAAAAATGATGAACCAGTGACAGTGTGACTTTTTAATGCACGTGAACAGTGAAAGCTGGCATGTGTCGTCTGCTCCAATAGAAGATCTACCGTAACTCAGATTTCTAAAAATGTTTAAGCTGGTTGCAATAGAATGGTGTCCGTACAGACAATTCAGCTCAGGTTGTTGCATATAGAATTAGGTTAGGAATAATGTTATGTGGCTGATTTGCATTAACATTTTGCATATTTACAGTTATATGGTATTGCACTGGAATAAAAATGTAATGATACTTTAGTTGCTTTTGTAATTTGATATGAATGGAAGTGATTGTAGTAAATCAGCAGATTATAGCCCCTGAACTAAATCAAATTGAAATTTCGTAGGAGACATTGATTTGGTGTCCACTAAATCAATATCGTAATGTGATGAAACTTGTGATTTACACATCTAGTGGGCTGCTTAATGTTACTGGTTATTAGTGATTGAGTACGAGTATGGCTTGATATTTTATGAACAGGTGATTTTTACTGTATAATTTTCTCCATGCACGTCTACAGTATTTATTTTATAGCAATATTTTAAATGTATTTTTAGTTGCTAATTTATGAGTATTGTTAAGCTATTGATGGAATTTAAAATGCAGTTTCAAATTTCAGTACAAAAACCAATGTACTGTAGTTTGAATCTGTCTGTCATCGTCCCAAAAATTTTTTTTTTGGAAACTACAGTGCTGGTGTCTTTGTCAACATAATAAGCCCTCAATAAAAATCTGCTATTTTGAATGTGTTCATATATTAAGTTACTGTGTTAGACATCAACCCTCAAAAATGCAATCCAAATGCCTCATGCACACAGAAAAGCCCCAATAAAGAAAAGCTGAGGATGGTCATTGCACTTTTTTTGATATGCTTCACGTTATACAAGTGAAATGATTGTGTTTCAGTTCTATCTATAAAGACAGACAACTTGAAAGTTGGACAACAAATGGAACAGCATGTTTTTAAGCAAGCAGTGCATGAAAACCTGCTCGGGAAAAATATTAGCAGAATTTAATAAAATAACCGAAACAGCTGGCATGGGCCAGATTCTGTTGGTTAAATGTTGTGAATGCCAGTTTCGATTTATTTTTGATAAGTTGCCAAGACGTCTTTTCGGTTGGTATTTTATGAACCATTGCTTTCTTGGGGCAGGGATCGTGTAATGTTTAGGGAGTTGACCTCATGATCCGCGGGTCGCCGGTTAATACCCTGGACAAGTAAAGGGATCGCTGGTACTTTTAGTAAGGCACTGTTGTCAAGCTGCTGCTCCTGTTCGGTCCAGCTGCCCACTGCTCCTTTACCGACAGGTCAGATGCAGAGATCACATTGTGTTGTGTTGCCGTCTGTGCTGTAGTGTGATCACAATGACAATTGCTCACTGTAATTCTATGCATTTATCTTGAATTTTGCTTGATTTATCACATGTAGGAGTTGAAGGCCAACACGAGTGTTATTAACACAGAGGGAGGAGACGCGTCTGCCTCGTCGTGGAAGTGGTTCGCAGCCATGGACGAGGCGCTGGGAGGGAGGTCCTGCATAAACGCCTCGGTGCTGATGGACCCATCAGACGACGATTCGATGGTGGGGCCGGTGTGCCCCCGAGAGCCCACGGGTCCCGTCGTCCCGGTGAAAAAGAAGAAGGAGCCGGAGTGGCTTCCCATCCTCAGGACCATGTTGGAGAGGGAGGAGGAGAAGGAGAGAATGTACTCAGAGAGAGAGGAGAAGAGGGAGAGGGAGGCCCAGGAGAGAGAAGAAAGGAGGGTGAGAGATGAGATGGAGCGAGAGGAAAGGAGAGAAAAGGAGCGCTTGGAGAGGGAGATACAGTGGGAGAAGGAGTGGCAGAAGATGGAAGAAAGACGGCATCGAGAACATCAGGAACGGGAGGAGAGGAGAGAGATGGAGCGCAGACAGAGGGAGGAGATAAGGGAAGTGGAGATTCGGGCCAGGGAAGAGAAGCTCATGGCCATTTTGACCGTTCTAATGCACACCAAGTAAAAAATTATTCCTTGTAGTTTTATTTTGCCATTTTCTTTATTAATAATTGAGGTGTAATTTTATTTTCTGCTCACTATGAATTATTAGTCAAAGCAGGTTAGAGTGAAATAAATGTGACTGCACGGCAAAACCAGTCGCTTGTCGCAAATTTTCAAAATAGAGTTATGTTCTCATGAAAGGGCATAAATCAACCTTCAAAACGATACCTATATCGAATGAATCGGACGACATATGACTGAGATATCAACGTTCAAAAGAGTCGGGTTTCTCCTGTCACGCCAAGTGAGAAACGGAGAAATCTGCCTTTGAAGTTGACTATCGACGTAGCACTCACAGACGCTTGGTGCGGTCGCGGCTACGTTTGCATTTACGGTAGCCTACGCTGCATTCAAGCCACACAGATAGCCTACCTGCATTAGGTTAACTGAACTTGGGAGACGAAGATGGATTCCGGAGAAATATCTTCACGCTAGTCAACCAGTGGATTTACCGTAAATATTGAAGTAGAGCGGTCAAAACAGAAACTTTTAACATTCTGCTGGCATTGAATTCCTCACCTCAAGAAAGTCACGTTTTTAGGATGGAAAGGGTAAGTTTTTCAGCCAAATTGATTCCCAACAGTACAGTATAGACCTTCCACTGTTTCAAAACACTAAAAACAAAAAATCCAAAATTTTACCCCACGCAACATAAACGCTCGTTTCTTTTGGAAACAAGCGACTGGTTTTGCCGTGCAGAGTCACAGATATGCCCAGTGTTTAATGCAAATAGTAGCATTTGTTTTGTGCTAGTTTTATAATTATTAGTCCAGTGTGTTTGTGGTAATACATTATAAATGGACTTTTCTTAATTGTTCAGTCTTTCTTATAACCATTAACGCATTTAAATAAAAATGCATACAAGGGAGACAAACTATGATTGTGTTTAATAAAATTGGCCAGCCTGTTGTGAACAGATAGTCCAGATGTTGATCAACTGGTGTAGTGGGATGATTTGAACCAGCAGTCTCTATCTCCAACCTGTTTCTGCATCTCTCAGCACCAAGGTCTAGACTTTTACCCCTGAACTATTGGTTCTTGTTGATGGCAGGTGTTTTTCGAACATTTATCCATTGAAATTCAAGTTAATTCCACAAATATGGGCAAAATTCTTATTGGGATTTGAACCAGCATACTGAAGGACCTTACCACTGAGCCACAATCCTCTTTTGAACATTTCTAGAAGTTCTTTAGGTAAATACTTGCAAAAGTTAGATGCTGTCTGGGGGATTTGAACTTGAATGTCTCAGCCCTCAAATCATATAAGTTCTCTTATAAGATAATTGCATGGTCATATTTGACTACATATGTCCAAGTCTTACACAAACGTTTTTATTTTTTACCATCTTTCAAATAGTTGGAGTCCTACAACATTATAATGAAAATAAAGCTAACTGATGCATTCATGTTTGAAATAAGATACTTTATTTTATATTTTTAAGCAAACATGTGGTATGACAGCTCTCAAACAGCATTATGTAAAAAGTTAAACATAACAGGAAACAAGAATTAAAGTGGGTATGACAAAGTCCACAATTTGTAATGATCATGAAAGGTGAGTAAAGAGTTAAGACAGAAATGATGGAATGTACAGCTCTGGCACAGAACAATGAGCATCATTTACCAATATATATTTTTAAGATTTTTCTTAAGATATGCATGCTATAAAATTTTCGTAAAAGTGCTCTTCAGCAGTTGTAGATTTTGTTCTTACCTAGAAACCAATTTTAAACAAGAAAACACTGGCAAATGTCACAGTCTTCATGAAAACTGTGTGTTTTAAGAATAGGTTTTTTCTTGAGAATGGTGGTGAATGAGGGCCAATTACGCTATTTACGTCTAGCACAACATTGCTCATTTATGCACACTTACTGCAGTCTCATGTATAGTCTCATTAGTCAAATTACATGAAAAACTTAACATTATAAACATAAGTAAGATTAAAAAACCATAACCACTACAGTATATTTAAAACGGCAACGCTTGCATTTAAGACCAAAGGACCTAGACACTTAGCACCTTAATGGATTCATTACTTTTCAATTTTAATTAGTCCATTAAATAATAAAGGGAAAATATCCTCTCTCAACAGCCAAGCTTAACTAATTGACAATTTTTCTCTATCAAAAAATATACATAATGAGATATTTTACACGAATAACTTTGCTTTGTGTAACCTTGAGGCAGAAAAAATGAACTTTTTAACTCCTGCACTTTATTACCTTTGATGGAGGATTACCTTTATTCTCGAGATCACATCTGATGTAAAATTACATATCGCTACACCTCCTTATCAAGTGATGAAAACCAACAATGATAATATTCCAGCACTGACTGATATGCTACTGTTTCTGCAGGATGTGAGTAAAATCAAATGGTTTGGTCCTCAGCAATGATGATGATGTATGACCAAACTCAAGACTATTATTATTATTGTTGTTATTGTTATTATTATATCATCAAATGTAAAATAGATTTAAAAATCTATATTATCTAGATTGTCAATAAAATAACTTGATCTCGAGATAAGAGAAAGAAGAATTCGCTCAGGACAGAACAATATTTGATTGTAGCAGTAGCATATAAAGTCATAACCTGACAGAGATCAACACGCATTTATCTCTTAGTGTGTTTTTTACAGCTTTTATACACAATAGAAACATTGTAAGAACATTTACAACAGCACCACACGTGTTAAATTTCACTTTTAAATATATCAAATGTAAACATTAACTGTGTTCAACATTGCAAAGATGAAACATCTTCCATTTTAAGACCCGGTTTCTACTCGACGCGCCTTGGTTTGAGCTTCGTTCCGTTAACTTTGAAATCTCAAGCGGCGCTGCATCAAGAGTCCAAACTTCTTATTTTAATCCCCCGATGACTTCTAAACCCCGCGTTCATCCTCCTCTCCAATTACAATCGGCACCGGAAGGTGTTTTCCTCTTTCGTTTGATTGATCAGCGCGTTGACGACTCTCCCTCACGACGTAAAGTATAAAGAGTTATAGAATGATGATGGATCACATAAGTCACTAGAGGGCGCTGTTCAACTGAGAATATATTTATGCATAATCAGTCTTCAAAAGTGATTCAAGTGCCTTATAGTCACGGACAAGCGTCCAGTAATGAAAAGCTAAAAGATACAGCTTTGTACTTTCACTTATTAGCTTCATATTATAAAAATGAAAATTATTTGGATTTTAATTCCATCTCGAAAGACCTTAGATAAGACAACTTGGGTTTTTTTTAGACAATACAATTTATTCTCAACACCAAAAAATGTGTAAAATCTGTAATCAAGTTTAGACGGTATATTTTGCAGTTTCCAACACTTACAAATTACAACCAATATATTGCTTGTAAGTGGTTGAAGAGAGTGAAAGTGAAAGTATCTCCACCTCCTTTTCTGCTTTTCTCTTCACAAGAGTTAAACCTCGAGCTCACTCTTTCTTTTCGGTTTTACTGCGTTTAGATTCAGCTTCACGATGGTTCCAGGTACGTATTCTCCGTGAAATCACAACATTTTACCTGTGTGCATGATGTGCAAATGATTTTAGCATTGCAGACTGCTGTGTTATTGCCTTAATCTACATGGGGAAGTTGTGTTATGTTAAGCGCGGTGCAAGTGAAGTTTGTTGATCTCTGATTCTCAATGCGAATTTTGAGTTCGTGTTAAAAAATCTTTCATGTGAACGCTGCATTGTTTTTCTCTCATTTTAGGTATCTTTTTAGGTTACTACTGTACCATGGCATGGAACATTCTCCGTAATGTAAATAATTGTTATATAAATGAATGGTAGATTAAAAAGCCTCAGACTTTTTTTTTTGCTGTTATACACGAATTAAACAATGAATTGTAAAATTTTGTTTATACCAACAGGTCGCGCAACAAACTAAAGGTGAGCTCCCCCTGTTGGCTGTTAATGTAACAATAGATATTGTCGGTAATGAAAAGATGACTAACAGATGTAAATAAATGTGATGAATCTCAAAAGGCACGCAAATTAAAAAGAGTCAGTACTTTAATTACATTCTTTTAAACTCTTTCACTCTTTAAATCAGATTTTCAAACACATATTTTCTATTACCTCTATTACCCGGCTTTAGCATTATTCTGGGCAGAAGAGATCAGATACCACTTGAAGGTCCTTGGGATAGACAAGAATAGTCACAGAACCTTTATGGATAATCTTAGAACCTCTCTCAACCTGGTCCAAGACACTTCAGAGGATCAGAGTGATGTGGTCATCGCTTTTGGCACTGTTACATCTAGAGCTGGAACGGACGTTGCAGGAATGCTTCAACACGTCCCTGGTAATATATTTTAGATACTACAAAACAGTAGTATATTACCTTTTGATTTTAACCCTCTCCTCAACTCAAACTTCCTTCTGTCTCAGATACCAAGCCTGTGGTTCTAGTGGTATTCCACCACACCTTAAATCCAGATTGTGTGGTTCCAGACAGCAGATACGTTGTTGACACGAGAAAGGTTTTCACTGTGGACTGTCTTTTTCATGAAGACAGAGGACTTCTGCCATGTCCTCATAATAATAAGGCAGAGGAAGCAGTAGTAAAATATCTGAGAGACATCAAGCCTTTTCAAAGTTCACAGGTAAGGTTTATACTGAAATATTGCAAGAATGTTGGTATGTTCCACCTCTGTAGGTCTGTATGAAAGCAAAAGATAGAAAAAGTATATATCATGTACTGTCAGCTGTTTTCTCATTGATTTGTGCTGAATACATACATCTTGCCTAACATTTACCATGGTGCCATGTAATGCAATTTGATTAATTTTACCAACAGGTTTTGAGGAATGAGAGCATATCATACCGAGAATTATTAAGAAGAATCTTCAGAATAGGCACCCAGCTCTTTATTTGGGTAATTCTTATATACAATGCTGTTACATTGTGTCATTTTTATTCACCAACAGCTTTTGAAAGATCTCAGAATACATTAAGTCTAGTCGTAGTTTGGTGCTGAGGTTTATACTGAAATAATGCAAGCATTAGTGTGTATGTGTTCACGGTCTCATTCCACTGCTGTCTGTCTGTAGGGCATGTTAAGATATTTCTCTATTGTCAACGCTATATAGTAAGTGAATGATTATTTGTCATTGTAAGCACACCACAGTGCAGAACACAGTGCACCACAACCAAATGTGACCTCTGCACTTGACCCATCCGTGAAGGAGCAGTGAGCAGCTGACATGGGCAGCGCCCAGAGAACAGTGCTTGGGGATGGTACTGCTCATGAGTACCTCAGTGGTACCTTTGCCGGTCCAGGATTATATAACGCAGTTTATATATAAGGCATTGTCGTACATCTTGCATAATATTTACCACAAATTTGTACCAACTGATTTTTCAGAATGACAGACCTTCATAGTAAAAATTTTAAGATATATCTACCTCAGCCTTGTCATTTCATACAACACCCTGGTCATTATATTTAATATGGGTAATTCTAATTCAACTTGAATGATAGAAAACAATGAATTGTAACCTTTTTATTTTACAAACAGGTCTTGAAACGAATGATAGGTGAGCGGCGCTCACATTGTATGACAGCACGTGTTTCAGCATTATTCTGGTCAGAACAGATCAGATACCACCTGAAGGTCCTCGGGAAAGACAAAGAGAGTCACAAAACCTTTATTGATCATCTCAGTGCCTCTCTCAACCTGATTCAGTACGCTTCAGAGGATCAGAGTGATGTGATCATCGCTTTTGGCACTGTTACATCTAGAGCTGGAACGGACATTGCAGAAATGCTTCAGCACGTCCCTGGTAATATCATGCATAGTTAAACAATAATATGACAACATAATCACAATCCATGAAAAATGTCTGTTTTTGAAATCTGTTTATTATAGACATTAAAGATTTATACTCCTCTCTCTCTCTCTCTCTCTCTCTCTCTCTCAGATATCAAGCCTGTGGTTCTAGTGGTGTTCCACCACACCTTTAATCCAAATTGTGTGGTTCCAGACAGCAGACGCATGGTTACCATGAGCAATGTGTTCACTGTGGACTGTCTGTTTCATGAAGGCAGAGGCCTTCTGTCATGTCAATGTAATAATGAGGCAGAGAAAGCAGTAGAGAAGTTTTTAAGTAACATCAAGAGGAGATAGAGGTGGAAAAGTCTGATGGCATAAGTCCAGATTTAGAAAAATAACTTCCATATTTTATTTGTCTTTTTTTTGATGTGATGTGATTTTACAGCTGGATTTGAGATTATAAATAACTTAAGTATGTTCAACAAAGGTAATTCTACATAAAGTTTAACATCAAGGATGATCAATACACACTTAAGTCACTAGTACTGCAAATAGCAAACACAATGTGTAGTAAAAAAAATCATGTGACAGTACTATTCTTACTGCAGGTGTAATGGTTACTTGGAGTCATTTTCTAATTACAGAAACATTTGACCTGGAACTGTGTTTATGCGTACTATTGAGATCCGAATCTCAGTATGATTTGTGAAAGTTGTGAATGTTTTATTTTTATTTGGCAAATAGAATCTTTAACAAGTGCCAAAATGCCAGAGTCCAGCTTGACTTGATAACAGTCTTTGCTCTATTTTTAGGGGGAGCACACATGGGGTGCGTTCAAAAAGTTGATTATACTGTTAATTTATCAACATGGGGTAATGTGAAATCTTGTAAAAATGATGTCATGTCCTCAATAATAAAATGATTCCTAAATGTTATGATTGTTTTCTATTTTTGTGTGATACCTAAGAGCTTTCTAACCAGCTCGCTATATATATCTTTAACACAGGAATTTCTACGAATTTCTATGAGCAATTTCCTTCGGGATGAACAAAGTTTTCTGATTCTGATTCTGAAAAAATGAATTTCTGTCTAGTCAAGCAAGTTTGATTATATAAACTGAGTAAAACAAGTAATCAAGTTTAGACTGTAACGCAGTAATTAAAGGAATCAATTACAGTTGAGTGCTGTAGTAGGTATGTAGATGTTTGCTAGGTACTTGTCTCCACACATACAGTACTGCGCAAAATTTTTAGGCAGGTGTGAAAAAATGCTGTAAACAAAGAATGCTTTCAGAAATATAAATAATGATTGTTTATTTTTATCAATTTACAAAATGCAAAGTGAGCGAACAAAAGAAAAATCTAAATCAAATCAATATTTGGTGTTACTACCTTTTGCCTTCAAACCAGCATCAATTCTTATAGGTACACTTGCACAAAGTCAGGGATTTTGTAGGATTATAGTGAGGTGTATGATCAACCAATTATACCAAACAGGTGCTAATGATCATCAATGTCACACGTAGGTGGAAACACAGACATTAAGTGAAACAGAAACAGCTGTGTAGGAGGCTTAAAACTGGGTGAGGAACAGCCAAACTCTGCTACCAAGGTGAGGTTGTGGAAGACAGTGTCATGTCATGGCAAGATTGAGCACAGCAACAAGACACAAGGTAGTTATACTGCATCAGCAAGGTCTCTCCCAGACAAAGATTTCAAAGCAGACTGGGGTTTCTTTGTTTACAGCATTTTTTCACACCTGTCTAAAACTTTTGCCCAGTACTGTATCTACAAGATTTATTATGTATCAATATTGTTTTATGAATGCATTTATACGAGTATTATTAAGATGTTGATAGAAGTTAAAATGCCGTTTAATTACAGAAAGCAGTATTTCAGTCTGTCTACATCATCCCAAATATTGAGTTATTTATTTATTAGCAAGCTACAGTGCTGACGAGTTTCAGTCGACATTAGAAGGCCTTAATAGAAATTAAGACACTTTCGTCATGAATATAACTTGTTAGGTTTGGACGGCTTGCAAAAATAAATCTAAAGATAATCTCTGCATTTTCACCTATTAGAATATTACATTAAAATTCACAGTATAAAAATCGAGCTAGTTTTTGTTTGGTTCATAGAGGTTATGCATACAATTGTACAAAATTAGAACGTGCAGATTCAGATGATTCCATATTTTTCTTTTTTTTTGTTTCCTGAAAAATCTTTTCTGGTATTTCTTGTTGTAAAAACACCTGATGATTTAAAGAGAAAAGGTAGTTATAGATTGGTAGATCACACAACAGCCACCAGAGGGCGCTGTTTAAAAGGGATTCTGCATGTGTTTTCAAAATCGTCTTTAAACATTTATAAATAGGTATTTACACATGATCAGCCTTCAAAAATGATCCAAATGCCTCATGGATATAGACAAGTCTCCGCTAATGAAAAGTTAAAGCTACAGACTTGCACTTATACTAATTAGTTTCATATTATAAGAGTGAAAAATATTTATATCTTCATCGATCTAGAAATGCATAAAAAGATAACTTATGTATCGTTCTCAACATTAAAAATGTATAAAACCTGTAATGAGGTTTAGGCTATGTATTCTGCAGTTTCAAACACTTTCACTTTCAAATTAGAGTAAATGTACAATTTTTAAGTGGTTGAGAGTGAAAGTGAAAGTATCTCCACCTCCTGTTCCTTTCTCTGCACAAGAGTTAAACCTCACCCTTTCTACACGGTGTTACTGCGTTTAGATTCAGCTTCACGATGGATCAATGTAGGTATTCTACGTGAATTTACAACATTTTATGTGTGCATGATGTGTAAATGATTTTATAGCTTTGCAAACTGCCGCGTTATTACATTATAGAAAATGTGATTTGTTTAGCGTGGTGCATTAAATTATGTTTGTTGATCTCTGAATCTAACTTTGAGTTGTGCAAAGTGTTTGTGTGTTTACTAAGTCATCTCAAAATCTTATTTTTATTTGTTTTCTCAGATCTATCTTTCTTTGTTGTCGTCATTTTTTTCCTATTTTTTTATGTGAGTAATCCTTATCTAAAATATATAACATAAAATATACATAGATGGATGGCAGAATTCTGGTTATGCATGAATTAAACAATGAATTTTAACTTTTTGTTTTATAAACAGCTCTGGAAACGATTGACACGTGAGCGCCCCCTGTTGGCTGCTGATCAAACAGATAGTGTTAGAAATCTTCGTAGTGAGAAGATAACCAGAGAAGAGATCAGATACCACCTGAAGGTCCTTGGGAAAGACAAAGAGAGTCACAAAACCTTTATAGATCATCTCAGTGCCTCTCTCAACCCGGTCCAGTACGCTTCAGAGGATCAGTGCGATGTGATCATCGCTTTTGGCACTATTATATCTAGAGCTGGAACAGACATTGCAGAAATGCTTCAGCACGTCCCTGGTAATGTCATACATAGTTAAACATGAATGTGTTAACATGATCACAATCCATGAAAAGTATATTTGTCATGCCTTTAAAATTCATGATAGACATTTAAACATTTAATCTCTCTCCCTCTCTCTCAGATACCAAGCCTGTGGTTCTAGTGGTGTTCCACCACACCTTTAATCCAAATTGTGTGGTTCCAGACAGCAGACGCATGGTTACCATGAGCAATGTGTTCACTGTGGACTGTCTGTTTCATGAAGACAGAGGACTTCTGCCATGTCAACGTAATAATGAGGCAGAGAAAGCAGTAGTGGAGTTTTTGAGAAGCATCAAGAGGGGACTCAAGTTGAGAATTTAGTGTTTGTGATTTATAATTATATTTGCAGCATTGTGCAGCACATTTATTTGGAGAGACTTACATACTACCCAGAACAGTGCTTATGTGTACCACTGAGTTACCCGTTTGTGCACTGATGGCACAGCTGATTCCTGTGCCCATGCCCAAGCCCTGCTGTCTGCTTGGAGTCTGGTTCAGTTTGTCTTTGTCTTGTGATCTTTGTTAGTATCTGTTAGCCATGTTAGCTCTTAGCATTAGCTTTAGATTTAGCATTAGCATAGTTAGCTTTAGATGTAGCCACTCCCTGTTGACCCTAACTATTAGCATAGTTAGCTTTAGACCTAGCCACTCCCCGTTGACCCTTTCCTTTTAGCATTAGCATAGTTAGCTTTAGACTTGACCATTCCCCTTTGACCCTGAACCTTTAGCGTTAGCCATTACTGTAGGTTTAGAGTTAGTTTCCCTGATCTGTTTCGGTCTGCCCCTAGCTCTGGTTCTGGTCCCCTCTGTTCCTGGTCCCTGTGCTGATCTGGGTTTCCCCTAGTTCTGGTTACGGTCCCCTCAGTTGTTTCTGTTCCTGTCTCCGAATTAGCCATAGGGTTTTGTTTAATGAATGTGTTAGCCTGTGTCTGCATCCCTGTCTTGTGTGCCTGTTGCTTTGCCTGACCCCTCCTGATCCCCTTCCCTCCACGTTTACACAAATAAAAAGATGAAAACAAAGAACCCCCCTGCGCCTTGCGTCCGCTCCTTCCCCACAACGTGACAAATCTACACGGTTAAGGCTGATAAACTAAGGTAACAAAGGCAAAAATGTGAGATCTTAGAAAATAATCAGTAATAAAACAATGCTGTTATAATCTTTTTTGCACCTGTGAGGTTTTTAAAAAAAAGAGGTTTCTGTATACATAATATTCACAACAATAGAGATGACCACTTACCTGATGTGGTTACAGCGCTCTTTACCTGGAGTTCTACTGCCACCTTGTGATGAAGGAGAAAATTGCTGTAAAAAATAACCTGTCTAAACAGACTAAATAGTGGAAAGAAAAACTTCCTCACAGGACAAAATTTACACTACTAGCTTTAAAGATGGAAAGCAGTGAGTCAGAAGTGGATGGAGGTGAGATCTTATTCGAGGTTATTTACTTGAGGTGTAAGTGTGGGTTCCCCCGCGACCCCAGTTGGGATTAAGTGGTTCGGATAATGAATGAATGAATATCACTATCTACATGTACACTGTCATGAATGGCCTTGTTTGTTTATAATGTATTGGTTACAGTATAATATCTGCGAGGTGAGTATGCTAGTGTGTAAAATAAAAGTAAAAGTGAGTGTCAATGTGAATACAGCAAAGGGACCACTGCATTTGACCCATCCGTGAAGAAGCAGTGGCAGATGCTTAGGGACAGTACCTTACTCATGAGTGCTTCAGTAGTAACTTAATCCGTCCGGGATTCGCTCCAGCAACCTTCTGCTCACAGTGTGACCGCCCGAACCATTATGCTACCAACTGCACAAATTTCTGACAGGACGGAGTGGCAAGGTAAATATTCCAGATCTTTTTGTCTATGGATGGAATGAAGGATGGCTAGATGGGACATGGATGTGTAGATAGGTAGAGGGATGTTGCCTTTGGGATCTCGAACAGCCCATGACCTATGATGTATCTGTCCTCTGTCGTTTTGGGACACTTGAAGCCTTAAGTCCCAGTTCAGCCTAATTCAACAAGACAGGCAAGCAAGAGGGGAAGAGAGAGAGAGAGAGAGAGAAATAATGATTAAACAGCATCGGGGCCCTGATGAAATATTGGCCTTTAACGCTTGCATAAGATTGTCTAGAATATGAAGCAACTTACTGCACTCCTTTAAAAATATCCTTAAAACGCAATACCAGGGCTGGTGGGGGTGGTGGGGGGAAAATCAACTTCAGATACTTTGGAATCGACTAAGGGCCTGTTTACACGTATGCGGATATTTTTATAAACGTATATATTTTTTTATATACTTTTGGCCTTTTTGTTTACACGCATCCACAGAATCCAGTGGTTTGAAAAATTTTCCCTTTAAAATATGCATTTGAGGTGGCTAAAACTTACACATAAACGAAAGGCCCAAAAAAATTCAATTCATTCATTCATTATCCAAATTGCCTAAGCCAACCGGTGTCGCGGCGGGGATCGGAACCTATCCCGGGAACTACAAGGGCAAGTTGGGGACCATCCCTGGGCAAGCGCCAACACTCACTCACACAATCACACTCACATTCACACCTTACGGCGCCAATTTAGAGTCGCCAATTGACCTCTATTGCATGCTTATGGACTGTGGGAGGAAACCGGAGCACCTGGAGGAAACCCACACGAACACGGGGAGAGCATGCAAACTCCACACAGAAAGACCCTACGACCGACCTGGGGCTCGAAACCAGGACCTTCTTGCTGTATTAAATTAATAAACAAATTACTGTAAAAATACAGGAGGTTAAAATAATACAGCTTCCAAATAAAGTTTCCAAAATTCATGTACAGATTTGTAATTCTGGAGAAAAGACGCCAGCAAAGGCTATAAAAGGGTAAAAATCAAATCTTTGCGTTACCAGCCAAATTGCCTTCATTTCACAGTTGATGCAAATGTCTTTTGAAGGTGTCTTACTGTGATGAAAGAGGTGAATAAACAACTCATTAATGTGATGTCATTTTATTAAAACATAGAACTGGACATTTCTTACATCAATATCTTTACAATTATTAATGTCATGGCTAACATGGAAGCTCAGCATAGTCTGATATACAACGTTTATGGGTTAGAAAATATATTCCTGTTAATCTTTAATCATATACCATCAAAAGGACTTATTTCAATATAGAACAGGGCATCAGCCTTGTTTAAATTCTCTCCTGCTCTTGGCAGCGTGTGACGTGGGATATGTCTCTCAATATTAAACATACAGTGTGTGTACAGTAAAACCAACATGGCGTCCCTGCGTGTGAGTGGCACGGCTTCCCGTAGCGCCTCAGGGGTTAAAAGATGCTAATGAAATGAAAAGTGCACACAGGGGATATGAATTCAGAATTCACAAAATGATCTAATGACCAAACAAAAGAGTTTAGACTTGTAGTATATGACGGCAAGAAAAATGATATCTCTATACTAATCGTGCTCCTCAAGATAGGTCATGTGTGGGAGTTTATGAGTGTGTGTGGGGAACGTGGAGGTGGAAAGAGGTGTCGGTGAAATTATTTCATTTTAGATAAAAATTCAAGTTATCCACATCAAACAATGCAAATAAATTCCATGAGTTAATGCCAAGCAACAACATGAGGCCTACATATTAAATTTTTCGTTAAAAAATAAAATACGTTGCTAAATGACTCGGACCCCCTTTTTCGCCTAGTTGCTTCCGTCTCTCCTTTTTGTCTCGTCTCACAGCGGAAACTCAGACTCCCAGTGCCCTCTCCCTTTTCCCTTCAACATGACAAACAATAAACAACAAACTCCCCAAAAAACAAAAATCCTCTACTAGTCCCTCAGTTCCTCCCTCCTCCTCCTCCTCCTCTTCCTTCAAACTCTCGTTCTCATTCAGAAGTCCATGGAGATGGAGCGCTGACCGGGGTCCACCACCACCGCGGCGGCGGCGCTGCTGTTGCCACCCACAACACCCCCGATGCCACCCCTGGCGCTGCCGCCATGGTTACGGATGCTGATGCTGCCGCATCCGCTGCCGATGCTGCCGGCGGTTCCAGCCACGCTTCCTCCTCCTCCTCGGACATAGATCTCGCAAGGAATCTCCTCCATCACGCGGTCCTCAATCACCTGCTCGGCGCACTCGTGAGTCTGTTTGTAGCCATAGCAACTCTTCTTGTAGCTGCCGCCGGCGATGGTGCCGCTGTTGAAGGTCTTCATGGGCGGAGGTTTGGGGAAGTCGTTGTGGTAGGACAGCTCCATGGAGCTGAGGGTGGAGCGGCTGTGCTTGACGCTGCCGCCGGACGAGGGCGGAGCGCCGGTGCCGCAGTGGTGCTCGTGGACGCAACGTGACGTTGTGGACGAGCGCCGGAGCTTGTGGAAGTTCTCCAGTTCCTCGGACAGCTCCGCCAGGTCGGAAGAGAGCTCTTTGTCGCGCAGGGAGAAGAGCTCGTAGTGCGGCGGGTCGAAGACCTCCTGGAAGCCGGCCTTGTTGAACGCGGCAGGGCGTCGGGCCACCACCTTCTTGCGAGGCTGCTTCATCTGCACCAAAATGGAGATGATCAGCAGCACCAGAACCACTCCTGACGAGATGCCGATCACCGTGCCGTGGGTCTTGGTGATTTGGTGGAACAGACCTTTGGACTTCCTCTCTGTTAAATAAAAACATAATATTGGTAAAGCAGTTTCTCAAAAATAATGTTCTCTAAAATAATTCAAAGTTGTTTTCTTGAGATCACGAGTTTTCTCACGTTTTAGAAATAGCAGAGGTGTAACCTCAAGATCACGGTATATTTTTCTTGCGATCTTGAAAAAACAAAAAGCGTTTTCTCAAAATTGTGTCTAATTGTCGCCCAGGTTCTATCATACCACTACGTCATTATCATCATGGACGAACGCGTCTGATTTTACTTTAATTATGGACTGCCACAAAGTGAAATGAAAGTGTGTCTATCTGTGCTGGACAATTATCATATTATCAGTGTCTGTCCATTGAGAAGGAGGCTCAGACATTTGCAGGTTTGCCATCGAGGAAGTTAAACAAACTCATGAACTCAAGAAAATGACTTTTATTATTTTGAGAACACAAGACAAGCAAGTTATCATCTTGAGATAATGAGAAGAAAAAGCAGTGTTGATGCGTGTCCTCTATGGACTCACACAGAATATAAAATGTTGAATGCATGAATCGATTTGGAATCAATAGAGAAAGAATCACAATTCAATTTGATTTTTTTGCACACCCCTAACAGTGTTGTTACACTTCTATGAACATCGAGCCCTTCACCAGCACCACTGCAGGCGCCAAACTCTCCTCATAAGGAAATTACATAACGACAAAGTGACTGCAGGCAAAGTCAATTCTACAAATGTCAGTTCGGCTGCTTTGCTCCGAGACAACACACACTGGGGTTTAAGGTCACACTCACCCTTGCAGTGGTTCTCGTCCCAGGGGTACACACAGTTCTGCACGCCGTTACACACCAGCGAGTTGTTGATGCACATGTTGCTGTGACAGAAGAAGGTGTTTCCAGAGCACGGAGCTGAAACCGAGGGGAAAACAGAGTGTGATAAAGAGATAAACACGATTGACTATGTAAAAACGGCTGCTTTTTGGGACGTCCTGATGAAAACTAAAACAATGAATCACGGACCAGAGGCTAATATCAGATTTATACAAGTCGTCGCAGTTGGGCAGAAACCTGTTTTTTTTTCTGGAAATTGATAAAAAAACAATGTGTATTCTAAATATATGAACATTGCATATAAATATATGAACAAGCCATTCTCAACACTTTTCATTGGTTAAATATTTCTAAAATTATCAGGCCAACGTGGAGACTGACCAAAAAAATTGTTTTATGACAAAAAATAAAAATGACCCAAAATGACAGTGATCAAGTGCAACTCTAACCACTGAAGTATTTTCATTTGACTTGTTTTCATTGGGTTGACAAAAAATCTGCCATTCGGTACATATTTGAGGAGAGAAATTCTCATAATTGCAAGCAGTGATGTTATAATTCAGTATTTAAAACCGGAACTGTGTGAGATTTTATACTAGTAATGGGGCAGATTAGTGTATACCCCGTGGGTCTTTTAAAAGACTTTCAGCACCAACAGTGCATTAAATTATACCTGTGAAATAGGTAATAGATAATATATCACATTAGACCAGGAACAGAACTTTTTACAAGAACGACCCATGAATGAATGAACAATGGACTTCATTCGTCAATATTTTTTATAAGTTTCTTTTAAAATTTATTCTTAATAAAGAGTCCAAGAAAAGTCTATTGTGTGATTCGTGAACTTCCAAATTGTTTGCAATTTACTTCTTTAAAATGATTAAAAGTGCGCACCAGGAGAATTAAGTCTAGTCCTAGACTAATTTTGAGTTTGAGTGGTAAATCTCCATTGGCACTACAATTTAGTCCAAGACAAGGCTTAACCCTTGAGCAAGAAACCAGTCCCAGACGTTATTAATTAGCCTCGGCAATGCACTGCAAATTCTCACAAAAGAGTATGAGACACAAATTTGAACGTGAAATTGACAGAAAATGTTTAAAGATAAAGACAGTGGAGCAACGGACTCCAAGATCAAAATATACCAGGTGTGAAATAAGAGAGGAAGCGAGGAGGTTTTATAAAATAATAAAAATAATTATGAACAATTTTCAACTGTAGTCAACTGTGCATAAATGAGATGAGATGAGAGTAATCAACGATGACATTCAGGCTCTAGAGACAAGCCCTCTGGTCTGCTCGTACCAGCCCTGACTTTCACACCTCCTCCTCCTCCTCCTCCTCCTCTTCTCCCATCCTCCCCTTCCCTCTCACCTTCACCAATCTAAATTCATGCCTTCTCTCTTTCTCGCATCTACACTCAATCCATCTCTTGATTCCATAGATGTGAGTGACAGCTGTATTGAGTATGCATGCACGAGTATATCCTAATCATATCGGAATCGGCCGATAATTCCTTTTTAAAAAGTCATCAGCATCAGACAGATGCTTAAATTTTCCCGATATATCCAGCCAATATTTAATGATGCATTTACTGTACGTGGGAAAGGTAGCGCTTGTGCCAGGCATGTCCAAAGTCCGAGGTGGGATTTTACACGGCCCGCAGCTTCGGTCTTAAAATGTATGGTGTTATTTCGTGTCAAAATTCTGAGCACGCAGTGGAACGTTCACAAGCAAAATCTCTTGTCTTTACGCGCTCAACTCGCGCAAATGGGCCGTGTCCTGAGCCGCGTATTACCGCACTTAATAGTATGGCAGGTAAAGTGCTCTTATTATACTTTTCTGTGTGGTAGTATGCATCTCAGGAACTAGCCGGGGTTGTAACTGAACGGCTCTCTACACACTAGGTAGTGCACATGGAGAATCACATGCGCCCTATTTGACTTTTGCTTCATAATTCTCATATTGTGCATCCCTAGTATTGAAGAGAAATCTTTACTGCAGATGATGTATTCCTGAGACCGTGTACCCAGATGCTTTTCCCAAATTTGATGCTAGTTACAGACTTGTATTCCGACAGATACAAAGGTGTGAACAGCATTTGGTTGTCTGAGCAGCTGTAGGCAAACAGCTCAGCGCTTCGTCTTGTAGAGTGCCATTTGCATTTACACATTACAGGTTTTCAACGACCATGAAATAGTGACACTGAAATTGGGACTGTATACTGTCCTACTGACAACAGCATATAAAATTGGAATTTAGATTGACCACTGTTTTGTTCTCTTCTGTCATCAAAATCTAACACCTCCTACTTATCATCCATCTGCAGCCGTGGCAGTGCAGTGTTGGCTGGAGAGAAGGAGAACACGAGGGCGAGAGAGGGAGAAGGAGAGAGCATTTCATCCACCAGCGTGGAGCTAAGTGCTTCTGACAGCAGCATGAAGGGGTCATAACTCGCCTCCCGTTTCCCCGCAGGAGTGCTCACTTCCAAACTCATTAGCCGTCTCTCGCCTTCAAACCAGGGACTCGTCAGCGCTGAGACGCCCCCTCCCCGCCTCCCTCCCTCCCATCGTCTCCCGCCTGGTTTTGTGTTCGGGTTCGGGTTTGGGCAGCCTCGAGAGGAGATCTTGCTCGCCCCCTCGCCGACTCTCCGTCTGGTTAGCCGAGGCCCATGGGAAGTGACAGCCGGAGTCGCGTTGTCGCCTCGCCAACCTTATCGAGATTAATGTGCCTGTTACGGCCTTCGATTAGGGATCGGTTCCCATCTCAGGGAAGCGTGTGAAGAGAAAACAGCCAAAAACAAGCTTTAAATCTGATCTCGGATTTGCAGATTTGCTCCAAAGCAATCAACGATAACTCACACAACACACCACAGCACACAGTGCACCACGACCAAATGTGAGCGCTGCATTTGACCCATCCGTGAAGGAGCAGTGGAATATCTGTGCTTTCAGTGTTTTTTATCACCAGTACTGAGTATCCTAAAATCCACATTAGGACATCAAGCTTTGCCGACATTTGTAGCTTGGCATTTTGAAAGCCAAACCATCACAAACAGAAGCTGGCATGCCTCTTGATGGATAACAGCAATAAACGCAGCCCCGATGGCCGACATGTTTCCGAAATGCGGGGCGACGTCATTTCACTGGCGCTCCAATGAACCATTAAAAGGCCACATCAGGGCAGAGGAGAGCGATATGCTTCGAGGCTGCATTAGCATTCGCTGAGAGCGGCCGACATACGTGTCCATCGCTTCCTCTGATTATCTTTTAATAAAAACATTACAGGCTGAGACAGAGATCCGTTTGCTCCAAAGCTATCAACGGCAACTCACACGCAACCTTTAAAATGGCAACAGTCATAGAAAACACGGCAGGAAAAAATATTCAAGCTCAATGACTTGTTGGGCTGTGGGAGGGGGAGTAAAAAAAGCCATTTGGCTTCTTTTCCATTCATCAGTGCCAGATAAATTATTCCCATTTTCCATTAAGAGTGACCCATTAGCATGGCAAATGTGCCGGGTCTGTTTAAACGGAACAGCAAAGGCTTGGTGGGGGGGGGAAGAGGACTGTAATTGCCTTTTCGATATCGCCGCTTTGTACTGCACCAGCGTTAATTAGCTTTACATTCTTGCAAAATGGATGCTGAACGTCTTTTCATTTGCATCAAACAAATAAACCTGCTTGCAAAAAATTATATGAATATGTTCAAATGAAGATGATTCAATGTCATTCCTAATGAAATCCCATAATAATTATTTCATAATATGTCCATTGAAAAATACACACTATTTACTCATACATATTGAAAGTGTCGACCGATTATCGGGGGCCGATATGAGGCATTTCACTGATTATCAGTATCTGTGTTTAATTTTGACCATCACTGATATGAAGTAATTACAAGGGGCTACTGTGGCTCATCTTCTCTCTGTGCCGTTTGCTGTCGACTCGCTGCTTCATTTAATGTCCCGCCCACAACAGTCTCTGATTGGCTACAAGATCTAGGTTAAGTGGAGAGCACACTGAGCAGCTTTACTTTCTTCACCACAAACTGCTACCATTTAATTTGAAATACTACAACATTTAAACGATTACTAATTTTTCATCGTTTTATAATGTTACTAAAATGTTTATTTAATCTTATTTAAAGTAATGTAGAAAGTTATTTAAATAATGCTTTGTGTTGGTATTGTTTTTAAGCATATTGGTTCCAAATATCAGCTATTGGCCCCGTTAACAAGCAGTAATCGGTATCGGTAACAAACAATATCGGCTGACCTCTAATAGGTATGTTAGAGCTGCACAATGTATCAAAAATGTATCGTCATCACAATATCAACTTGCATGATATACGTACTGCAAACACTGCTTCAACTGTGATAACTGGTATATTTGCATGTGCTGTGCATTCACACTCTGTGTGACAATATATTTGGCCAATCATACGTAGCCCTGCTGCTCTAAACGCCCGCCCCCATGTAGATTTCGTCTTTTTCAAAGTTGCAACGCTAATTCTGAAATAATAAAGTAAAAAATAATATTGTATAAAAATCACTCTGAGTCATTTCATTCAGACTTGCGCTGTTTAAAAACAAGTACGTTCATTCATTATCCATACCGCTTAATCCCAACCGGGGTCCATCCTGGGAACTACGGGCGCAAGGCGGGGATCAACCCTGGGTAGACGCCAACACACCGCAGGGCACACACACTCTCATTCACACTTTACGGGGCCTATTCAGAGTCAATTAAATAACGGGGGCCCACACATGAACATGAGGAAAGCATGCTGTCAGAGCCATTTTGTGTGCATGAATGTGTGAATATTTAGATTTAATGTTTCATAACTATTTACAATAGAACGTAGAGATATGTCTCTGGAACTTTCCATAACTTTCCATGTACAGTGTTACGTAATAGAATTATATTACTATGTATACATGTTAAATGTACTAGTATGTAACAATAAAAGTAATACGTGCCTTATGTGTCATAATCTGACTGGATCCTGAAATATATATATATAAGACACAAGAAGGTAAAGAACTAGTTTTGTACTGAATTGTGTTAGAGCTGAGAACTCAGGAGCGTTACAGTTTTTTACCGTCACGTAAAGTATCTTTGTAGTCTTAGGGATTCATCTTTTGCTTGTAACAGTCTAAGCTGTAGTAAAGAAAAGGACAACAAAAGAAAACTCAAGACTCAAGATTCTTTGTTGGATACGTGTCGCGTGCAAAGAAAATTCGGAGTTCGAGGCTAGTGAGGCAGCGCGAGCTGCACTGCACTCACACATGCAAACTCCGCACAGAAAGGCCCTACGGCCAACACGGAGACCAAACCCAGGACCTTCTTGCTTTGCTTCTTGCTAACCACTGTGCCACCATGACGCATACATATAACTACTATATAAAAGTGTAAATGACCAATAACACGCCCAATATATATTTTAAAAAGTCTGAGTTATGATGGCTCAATTTAGAATTTGTTTGATCTTACGATGACGACAGCGATACAACAGAATTGTAAAGGTTTCACATGGCAGGCAAATGTAGCAGCGCGAGTGGAACGATATGTAGGACGCTGCAGGGATGTAGACATCTCCTGTCTTGTGAGATGCCTCAAGGGATGTGCTGTGCTACGCTCTGAAACCCTTCATTCTATGGCTTGGTCTAAGAACTGACACAAAGTTTCACATTTACAGAGACTTCGCTCCTAAATTTATATTTGCAGCAAATCAATAAAGTCGCTTGAAAAAAGGCAGCGATGCGTTCAAATGAATCCGACTCATCCCTAATGCAATGCCATAAACCTAAATGACTTATAGACGCTTATTGGGCATTGTTGTGTTATCTCGGCACTGTCACAATCCCATAACCTGTCCAAGCTAAAAGCTTTATGAGTTGTGTGGGTATAAAAAGCATCGCTTAAAGAGAACAAAAGCATCAGCATGAGAGCTCAAACTGGAGCACGATACATTAGTCTGCAGCGTTCCTTTATTTAATTTAATGCTTTTATTTTTCTGCGGGTTTTGCTCGTAGTCGGAGCGCTGCACCTGCCTAGAGCGCATTAAGGGATGAAATATGGATGAGGCTCTGGACCCAGCCTGCTGGCACTGGCGCTTTTTCAAGCTGACTGGGCACTGGGCTTAGTCAAAAGGTCAGCTTTGTGAGTGCCAGTGCTGTGCTGGGTTGAAACCAGGCGTGCTGTGTTCAGGGTCTCCAACCTGTAGCTGCTGCTGCTGTACGGGACGCCAAAAATGTTTCCCATACACTTTTCCCAGAAAAAGTTTGTATGTTCTTTAAACCGCAACTCAGTGTGTGTTCTAATATGATTATGACCACATTCATACATGAACATCAAACTGGACAAGGGGAGGACAGAAGAGGAAGTGGCAAGTCCCAAAAATAGATCAAGAGCTGATGAAAATATAAAGAAATGATGAGTGGCTGAAGGTTGCACAATACTGTACATTTTCAATACTCATCAGTATGAGTAGAACGTGCTGACGTTAACAGTAAGTACAATGACTTGAACGTTCACATTTTTCTCTCCATAAATACGCTCAGCATATACCACTTATTACTATATATTCATAGTTTCGTCTGCATATCTTTACTATTCAGCAGATTGTTCTTACAGCTCCCTAACCCTATAGTTTTGCAGTATTTGCTTCGTTTTCTGCAGATTGACTCAGATCATTTAAAATTTGTATTAAATCAATACATGCATTTTGAAAACTGTGATATTTTGGAGTTTATCTTGGAGCGAGCCGCTGTGTCAAGCTTTTTTCAGCGCTGCTGTGTGAGCGTCTCGTGAAAGTCAAATAAAAATGAAGAGAATCAATCTCACCTGCAACGTGACAGATCCGAGGCATGAAGTAATTGTCGGTAATCTAAAGATTGCATTTTTATAGGGGTTGTCAGGGGAAACTGACGCGTAATATGAAATGTCCTTGACAGAGAAAAGAAAAAATCTGTCCATGCCCTGTGATCAGTGAAGAACATCGATGCCTAGCTGTTTTATATTTTATTCAAGGCAGTTTCTGATGTGAAAAATATTACATCACTACACCTCAGTGTTCTGAAAGGAGATTTGTGCTGTCAGATATTCATCCATTCATCATCTGAATCGCTTAATCCCTATCAGGGTCGCGCAGGGACTGGAGCCTATCCCAGCAACTACGGGCGCAAGGCGGGGACCAACCCTGGGCAGGCGCCAACACACCGCAGGACACACACACACACAATCACACCCACACCTTATAGGATCAATTTAGAGTCACCAATTAACCTATATGGCATGCTTTTGGACTGTGGGAGGAAACTGCAGCACAAGGAGGAAACCCACGCGAACACAGGGAGAGCATGCAAAGTCCATACAGAAGGGCCCTACGACCGACCCGGGGACTGAACCCAGGTCCTTCTCGCTGTGAGGCGGCAGCGCTAACCACTGCGCCACCGTGCCGCCCCTGTCAGATATTTCTTAATTAAAATAATGTTAAAAAAAAGAAACAATTAAAATTAATATGAAAATATACATTTTTAACAGTGTAACATCAAATAGCATACGGTTTCAATGAGGTTTTGAAGGTAGAGAGTTTGAATTTTCAGCTTACGTAAGTTACAGACAAATTCGTAAGTTCTGTCCGTTTGGCCTTTCAGAATCACACATTTTGATAAATATGGCCATGGATTCTTGCATCTGTTTTGGCCAAGATGGACCTCTGACTTCATCTTGCAGCTGTCATGAATGCGCTATGATGCAATGCGAGCACGGCTGCCGATCACATACCACTTCTGTATTTTCAACACTAATAAACGAAACAGCTGCTACTTGTTAAGAAATAAATTATTTTCCTTTTGATAAAAATGTTACTGGAAAAACTACAGCATTTTAAAAGTAATTTTGCTACTTATAAGCTACTTTTTAAAAGATTTTTAAAGTTAACCGCATCACTAACAGCACACACATCCGCATTTTAACCATAAGAGCACATTCCCTTCATTATCTGTAGTAAAGGATGAATACTCACGATCCACAAACGAGGTGAATAGCATTCGGAAGCGGCTCATTCGGCTGGACTCGTCTGCCCACATGCGGACGACCCCGACCCCGGTCTCCAGCATCACGTCGTTGGCCACCGTGCTGCAAAATTTGGCCTTCAGGTTCTCGATGGCGCTGCTGCCGTCGTAAACGGCCACAAAGTTCCTCTTGCACTCGTTTGAGTTTTCCATCTGGTATTCCAGGAAACGCAGGTATAACTGCAGACGCAACAAAAACAGCAACTCCTTTGGTATTCTTTGAAAAGTTACAGAGTTGAAACCTTTTACTCGGGGTGACAGGAGCTGCTCAGAGGTCAGCTCAGATTCTCCTTGCACTGAAGTGTGAGAAATGCATCAGGCAAAGCTATTAAAGCATGAAAACAGCAAACCTCATGAGAATAGGCAATGCACCTGGAGACCAACTGAGATCTTCTTGTCTTTCTGGTTTCATTCTGGAAACTTCTGATATGTTTGGAGAGTTTTTCTTGTTTTTACCGGTGTGTTTTTGTATTTACATATCCTCAATCATCCTAATGTATATCTTCATTATAGAATTTGAAAGTATGAGTTATTGTTGAACTATAGTGACATATCTTACCACACTGTAAAACCTCAAAATACATATTGTAGTGTAAAGTTGCTTACTCCACTCCAGCCCCCTGCACGGCTAAATAGCGCAGTGCATCTTTATTTAATGGCTTTATATTTGCCCCCCGATCTTTTTCCGTCTCCTGCTGAATCAGCTGTTCGGCTCTTTCTGCATCATTGGCCTAATACCTGCTACTGCCGCGTTGCTAATTTGAGCCGCCCTTCCAAAAGTTTCCCTCAGTACAGATTGGGGGGGAAGGGGGCAGTCCCCCGTGGTCTAATCAAGGCCGGCGTTTTTGAGAAGCCTGGAAATGTTGGCTGTGCAGAAAGAGCGAAGGTCAGCTGGTACACTGAAAAAACACCAACTTGCATAAAGTTATCTAAGTGAAGATGATTGAGTAAAAGAAGGGACTATTCATGCATTACTAAAGCGGGGTCGCGGGGACCGGAGCATATCCCAGGACTACAGACGCAGGGCGGTGACCATCTCTGGGCAGGGATCAACACACCTCAGGTCACACACATTTGCTTTTGGACTGTTGGAGAAACCGAAGCACCTGAAAAAACCCCATGTGAACACGGAGAGACACACAAACCCCACACTTAAAGCTCATAGAACCGACCCGGGGATCGAACCCAGGACCCTCTTGCTGTGAGGCAACAGCACTAACCAATCTGCAAAGCCTTTATGAAGTGAAGAGGGGAAAGAGTAGTGTGTCCTGGTTCTTCATCAACAATACGTTCTGAGGTCTTTGCAAAACAGTAATATCCTTGAATGTTAGACAAACATTTTTTAGCTGTGTGAACACAGACCACTGAGTGTCAAGTTCAAAGAACCTATAGTGTAATAATAAGTCAAGTGAGTATTTTGTTTGAATTTTTGTTTTTGAGATTTGATTGTCTCTTGGGTTTGGATGTCGGAGTCTTAATGTTTGAATCTTTCTCGCAAACTAGGACAGATTTGAACTTTAAAATATACAGTAATGTGCAAAAGTTTTAGGCAGGTGTGAAAAAATGCTGTAAACAAAGAATGCTTTCAGAAATATAAATAATGATTGTTTATTTTTATCAATTTACAAAATGCAAAGTGAGCGAACAAAAGAAAAATCTAAATCAAATCAATATTGGTAGTAACAAATTTGGTGTTACTACCTTTTGCCTTCAAACCAGCATCAATTCTTATAGGTACACTTGCACAAAGTCAGGGATTTTGTAGGATTATAGTGAGGTGTATGATCAACCAATTATACCAAATAGTTGCTAATGATCATCAATGTCACACGTAGGTTGAAACACAGACATTAACTGAAACAGAAACAGCTGTGTAGGAGGCTTAAAACTGGGTGAGGAACAGCCAAACTCTGCTACCAAGGTGAGGTTGTGGAAGACAGTTTCATGTCATGGCAAGATTGAGCACAGCAACAAGACACAAGGTAGTTATACTGCATCAGCAAGGTCTCTCCCAGACAAAGATTTCAAAGCAGGCTGGGGTTTCTTTGTTTACAGCATTTTTGCACAGTACTGTATGTTTACATGTAGCATATATCGAGGATATACACTTCATATTTATATTTTCTAAATATACATTAAAACACAACCTAAAATACTATGTAGTTAGACCTTATACTTTGTCATTCACTATATTATTGGTGTTTTTAATAATCAGAAATATAAAATAAACTTCCTGTTACTGTGATGTTTGCATCATAGTTATAGTATAGTTCAATCACTATGCTCTTTGTGATTTTACTCTTTTGATTATATTCATATACTGTGTTGTAAATGTTGCTGTAAAGTGAGGGATTTAAGATAGTTTGAGCCTAACTGCAGTCAAACATACAGAGACACTAATATTTGATGCTTTTCTTCACTGAGTAGGGAAGTGAGTGCTTCTTTGTCGTTGTGAACACAGCACAGCACAAAGTGCACCACAATGAAATGTGACCTCTGCATTTGATCCATATGTAAATGAGCAGTGGGCAGTTGATGTGGGCAGCACCCAAGGAGCAGTGCTTGGGGACGGTACCTTGCTCATGAGTCCCTCAGTGGTATCTTTACCGGTCCGGGATTCGAACCTGCAACCTTCCGATCACCATTACACTACCAACTGCCCCTAAACATGTAAACATCAAATGCCTCACGTTCTTCGAGACTTAAAATAGACAAAGTTTCATTCATTTATAAATCGGTTGTGGTGGTACAGTGGTAGGTAACTTCTGGACCAGGAGGTGGTGGGTTCAAATCCTACCTCCAGCACTACCATTACTTGATCCCTGAGCAAGACCCTTAACCCTTAAATCGACCAGGAAGTAATTAGTAAATGGAAGTTCCTCTGAATAAGAGCATCTGCAATTTCTGGTGATTATTTGAAGTTATCTCAGTAGGAATGTGGCTCGAGGTGTGGAAAGGTAGGTCACCTTGGACTGAGGGGGAGCGCGAATTGTCCAAATGCAGTCCAGAGCTTCTCCAGCTTTCACTTTTTCCTCCTCGTCCACCTGACTGGAGCGAACGAAGCCGTCTGGACCTCCAACCTCGAACTGGCAATCTGATAGAAAGTACAGATATATAGATATATATATATATAGAGAGAGAGAGAGAGAGAAAGAGAGAGAGAACAAGGGGATATTCAAAGGAAAGAAGAAGTGAGAAGGATGAGAGCGGACAGAGAGAGAACCAAGTGCAAATGGGAGTTGAAGATCGGTATGAGACGTGAAATTGTGGAGGGGGAGTACAAATAGGGACATGTGGGCAAAAATCACCAAAAAGATAGAAAGCAGGGAGGGAAGCAGAGGAGAGTGTTGGTAAAAGATATGCGGCAGACGACCTGGCAGAACAGAGGACTCTTCAAACAGAATTGAACACGGCAAAGAAAGACGGGAAAAGTGTACCTGGGATTGGATTTAGGAGTCCGCCCACGTGCAATTTAAAATCCGGATCTGGAATGATAAGACACACCACATTGCTCAGATATCGGCAGGCTCGAGATGAGCGATAAAAATTGTGTTTTTAAAAAATGTGGTGCTGCGAACAGGAAATCTGCTTTCAGATCAAATGATCTACGTTTTGAATTTCCCTTTTTAGAGCTGCTTTAATGTGCAGGATGGCAAAAGTGCCAGTGACTGCAGCTCAGTGAAAATAAACCACAATTAATGGAGCTCAGATGCACACTGTCTCTCTGGCTAAAAGCTGTGCTTAGAGCCACGAGTATTTATGCAATAAGTCCACAGAATGTTAAGCCATTAAATGTGCTTACTGTCTCTTACAAAAGGGACAATCACTGGTAATTTATAGATGATTACAGCATGTTATTCAATCACTTAACTAAATTAATGTTATGTACATGTGTTAAAATATAAAACCAAAATGATCTAATTAAAATATCAGTTAGATATCAGAATCTGGATGTTTAGGAACTAAAAAACATTCTTTAAGTGAGTGATGATTTGTCATGGTGAACACACCACAGCACAGCACACAGTGCACCACAACCAAATGTGACCTCTGCATTTGACCCATCCGTGAAGGAGCAGTGGGCAGCTAACAAGGGCAGCGCCCGGGGAGCAGTGCTTGGGGACGGTCAAACATCATCAATAAATAATCGCAGTGCAGTAAATGTATTCAAGTGTATTGTTCTTTAATACTTAAAATAGACAATGATGTTTCCTTCATTTATAAACTGAGTAAATGACAAAATCACCAAAACCCCTTAAAATGAACAATTTACCACCTATAACAACCTGCACAAAGCGACAGGGCTCTATTCCACCACAAACATTCACATATAACCTAACTGCATTAAATTATGATTGAAATCCAGGCTGTTTTATCTGTCCAAAAACATAAATTCTTCTGAATATACCTCTTATTTCACACACTGAAATCAAATTAATGTGATTTTCTATGATCAAAATGGTTCAGTAGTAATATCTTTTGCTTTAGGGATAGGATTGTAGTAATATTTCTCTCGTGATATTGGTGCTTTCTTCAGCAGCACACCTGGGCACACCAGTAGTACATTATGGAATTTAAGTGTACACTTGATGTTCTCCATTATGCATTTCACAAAGAGATGCAATAGCAGTTTGTTGTATTGATCAGTACGAGGCTCTCAGTATGATTGTCTCGTCACTAGCTCAGCCTCTACAGTGCTCCCAATCACAAAACTACTGAGCTGGAATTCCCGTTCCGCTCCTGATTTCATCTTCATCATAATCTCCGTCTCCTGTGTTTCCCCTTATTTAAGAGTTTTCAGCCTGACTCGTCCTTTTCTCATCTTTGTGTCTCTTTTGCTGTGTGCTAGCTTGGACTAATATAATGTAAAGTATATTATTTGGATTTTCATTTATATTTCACCCTCTCATTTCTTTCTCTCTGTCTCATGCCCATTAAGTATATTACAGTGAATCAAACAATGCAAATCTATACAATAGTGCAACATCTCTAGATTATTACTGAATTATGAATAAATACAAAAATAAACATAAATAATGTTTTTGTTTGCTAATTTAGAGGATGTTTCTGAATTTCCTTCAGTTTCTCTAAGACTCTTTGCATTGAAAAGAGCAAATTTAAACAGATTAAACCCATATCTGTGAGCTACACACACACTGCTGTAAAAAAGTTTTAATAAACCGTTTATGATAATATACTTCTCCAAATATAATACTGATTTAATATAGTAGTTACCTACACTACAAGCTAGAGAAAAACTTGGTAAATACATGCTATTTTGTATAGAAAGACTTAATATTTGTGCTGTGGAATACTCTTAAAGCATATTATTTATTAAACATTTGAAAAAATGACAAAAATCGACATTTATAAATACAATGTCGCGTCAAATCACAATACGGCTAATCAAATACAAATTCAACACCGACCACCAACACATGCTAGAGAAAATATCCGTCCTTGTAAAATGATACAAATAATATGATTTACTAATATACACTATTTGTAAATTCAGGTCTTTTAAAAAAATTGCTTCACAATAGAGTGGCGAAGTCACGGCCCTTCCAGTACATACAGCACACCCCCATGGGACCTAACGTCGGAATCAATCTGGGTGGAGGTCAATGGACAGAAAATAATTATTTTCTGATCCCGGTAGACATCAGTCTTACATTACACATATGATGTTTTTTCGTGTAAAGAAAGCTGTAGTTCGTCTCGTAACTGTTGAATTACAGCATTTTTAAAGTTTGTAACTCCAAAGACTACAAGCCAATCAGTCGCATGCATGACGTCACGATTAAAGAGCCTTCCCCTACCACGCTGCAAAACGAAAATTTGCCGCTCCGTTCTGGTTCTGTCACAGATCACAATCTCAAGATGCCTGTGTGCTTTGTTCCTGAGTGTCACCGTACAGTGTCACCGCAGAGGCAAAGCTGAAGAGCGAGACAGCCATGTTCCAAAAGTTTCGCTCGTGTGAGCGAGTGACGTATATCACTCGCGCCGAGAGCTGTAGTTCTCTGAGCGGTCTCAATCTAATATAATTAATCTTCTTCACGCTGAATCGCAACCTTGTTAACATGAAAAAAATATTTTTGAAAATTCACAAACAACATATGTAAAATTCATGAGGTCATTCAAACGGGACAAGAAAATATTTTTTTCGTCTCCCCTGACTCCCGTTCATATTTTTCCGAAGTTAGGTCCCATGGACCGGAAGCGGAAGAGCGTAAGTTCGCCACTCTATTGATACGTTACTAAAAAGCAGTTAGAAGCTTGGCCACTTGTAGTTAGCAACTCCCCAAACTTTGATAAGTCCTGACTAAAATGCTGAATTAAATGTCCGCTTAGTGAAAGTCACTCTACCTGCGATGTAGGTGTATTTTACACGAAATCCGAGGCCTTCCAGCTCCTCATCGGTGCTGAATTTGATCCACATGAAGCGGCCGGTGGAGGTGACCACGCCCGGGCTCTTCGGGCCGCAGTAACGGTCGATGAGCGGCGAGAAGCCGAAGGGTCCGTCCCTTATCTCCAGGTGGTCGAAGCGGCACTCGAAGGAGGGCTCGATGTAGTAGTTTTTGTCAAAAACCAGCTGGATTCTCTGGCGCGGCAGAGCTGCAGGAGAGAGAGATAGCTTTATGTTTGTGATAAAGCAGAACCGGACGCAGCGTGAGACGACTTTAACCTCCGCTGCTGGAAGCCATCAACCCCAAAACCTTTAGGAGAAGGCAGGGAGCTGTATACTGTAATAATAACTATTAAAAAGTCTTTCAGCTGACCCCCTGCCACTGTAGGACGCGCACATATCAAAAACACACATCTCCTGAGTCTAAAATTCATCTAATATATACAAAAAATTTATCACGACAGCAACATGCTTTTCATTTACTTAAAGCTTGTCAGATATGACCAGTGTACAGACGCAAATAACGTCAATATGCATTTAATTTTTCAGTAAATGCAGAGAGCATGTCAAATAGGATCATGATACAAATGCAAATAACACAGACCCATTTAATAGAAATGATCTAAACTCAGCAAAAAAAGAAACGTCCCTTTTTCAGGACTGTGTATTTCAACAATAATGTTGTAAAAATCTAAATAACTTTACAGATCTTCATTGTAAAGGGTTTAAACAATGTTTTCCATGCATGTTCAATTAACCATAATCAATTAATTAACATGCACCTGTGGAATGGTCGTTAAGACCTTAACAGCTTACAGAAAGTAGGCATTTAAGGTCACAGTTCTAAAAACGCAGGACACTAAAGAGACTTGTCTACCGACTGTGAAAAACACCCAAAGAAAGATGCCCAGGGTCCCTGCTCATCTGCGTGAACGTGCATTAGGCATGCTGCAGGGAGGCATGAGGACTGCTGATGTGGCTAGGGCAATAAATTGCCATGTCCGCACTGTGAGACGCCTAAGACAGCGCTACAGGGAGACAGGAAGGACAGCTGATCATCCTCGCAGTGGAAGACCACGTGTAACAACACCTGCACAGGATCAGTACATCCGAATATCACACCTGCGTGACAGGTACAGGATGGCCACAACAACTGCCCGAGTCACACCAGGAAGAGTGGGGTAACATCTCACAGCAAGAACTGACAAATCTGGTCCAGTCCATGAGGAGGAGATGCACTGCAGTACTTCAAGCAGCTGGTGGCCACACCAGATACTGACTGGTACTTTTGATTTTGAGCCTCCCTTCATTCAGGGACATATTGTGAAACATTTTTAGTTTATGTCTTATGGTGTTGACTCTTTTAGTGTTCATACAAATATTTACACATTAGGTTTACTGAAAGTAAAAACAGTTGACAGTCAGAGGACGTTTCTTTTTTTGCTGAGTTTATAATGGCAGGTCCAATTCTCATTGATTGAAAAGCCACTGCAAGTCTCTGATGCAAGCATCATGGCTTTTCATACAAACATCCTGCCTCTTTAACCCAGTATATGAAGTCCACTATTATATACCACTATAATACCAAAATATAAGTGAAGCAGATCACAATTAAACCCTATAATTCTCATTTTTGAGCTAACGAGAAACTTTTATACTTGAGATTAGTCATAGTTTAGATGATTTTGAACGTAATAAAAATAAAAAAAGGATCTGATTTTATGTTACTTTCTTTGGTGGTTGATGTATGAAAATCACCCTTTCTTAAGTGTAGTTTACATTTTAAAAGCTCTTAACCTTCACAAAATCTTATCTGGTCAATATAAGATAATTTCTTTAGCTCTTCTATAGGGGGTGCTCTTACATATCTTATCAAACCAGAATCACAGCCAGAGCTCATCACCAGCAGAAAGCAGAGATAATGTTGAACAAGAGAAGAGAAGAAAAGGAAAAAAAGTGAAAACATTACTACATTGCACACAGCTTAGAAAACAGCATTACTGTGTTTTTATCCGCCAGCCCTGAGAGACTGGTTTATTAATGACATTGCTGTTGTTTACTTGAGGCCAGCATCAATCACACCGGCATTAATAACCTCTGAAAGTTTGACAAAGGACGAATAGCCGGCCACTGGCTAATGCGCTCTCCCCATTAAACCCGTTAGCGGCTGTGTCCTCGATGCTCGTTTATTCCCACCTTCAAGGACATAGACACACTCCTTGTTGGGTGGGTAGGTGTTGGGGTAGTTGGGAGACATGAACTGCCCTCCGCTGATGGTCTTGGTCCAGACGCCACACTGGTCATTCCGCCCTGGAGGTCCGCCTTCATTCGGCGTCTCTGCAAAGGAGAAAAGGTCAAGATGAAAAGAGACAAAATTATTCCAGCTTAAATTACCCCATGCTTTTAAAATGCACAGCTAGAGTTAGCTTCATAACACAGAAACAGTGCTGTGTCTCATCCCACGCTCCCATCTTGGGTTTGGCTTCAATTTGGCTACAGCTGTGTGATTAAAGATAAAATCAACTCAAGATATTGTACCAATTTAGTGTGAAGCTTACGTTAGATTTTAGGGGTGTAACAGGCTTCAATTTATGATTAAATATCCATTCAGTGATCAGCAAGCCCATAGCATCGATTCAAAATTAAAATATCGATCACACATATGGTAACATCATTTATATTGAACAGGATTATTTTCATTTAAAAGTCTGGTTGAGCTCAGTAATAAAAATGTCTAACGTTATTTTAATTGCTTTTTGTGGTTTCATATGAATGCATGTTGTTGTGTTAAATCAGCATTATATTGTCTCATATCAATCAGTGGCTCCTGAATGAATCAAAGGTGTATTATAGCTGATTTTGTGATATCGACACACATTGAAGCATTGTCCATTGAACTGATGTCATATTATATCATGATAATACATCTTAAAGTGCGGTAGCTGCCAAATCCATGTTAGAGAGGAAACATGGTCATGTCAGGTTTTACAAACCACTTTAAATGGAAAGGTTAATGTTTGACTAAAGCAAGCAGTCTTAGGAAAGTGAAGATGCAGATTTTTTTGGACAACCTTTAGATAGTCGTCCAATTAGGGCATTGCCGGCAAAACCCACATTCACTTACAAACCCTTTCTCATTGATTTCCCCTGGACTAATGACTTCAGCCCTTCTTTGTTTGACTTGTTTGTTTCCTACATTAAAGGACTCATTCTCCTGTTTAAATTAACACTGGTAACACCTGCATGATAATAAACAGCGGCTTTTCATCCAGCACACAGCAGGAACTCAGTGCTTAAGTGGAACCCGGATCTTTATAGCTGAGAGGGAATTTACTAATCCTGTCCTAGACTCAGTGGCCACTCTAAAATAACGGATACAAATAACACTTTGGAATTATGCAGCAAAATTACTGATAGTTAAAGACTGGGAGGTCACTTTGAGCTACTTCAGGTTTTACAAACTACTTTAAAACTGAAAGACAATGGTGATTGATCAAAGCAGCGGTCACCGACCCTATTCTGCCTCAGTTCAGAGTTCAATTCTTGGCTTTGACTAAATTGTTTCCTAGATTAAAAACTCATTTAGCAGTATAAGATTAACACCAGCGACATCTGCATGCTCAATAGAAACTGACCAATCAACACATAGCAGCAACCCAGCGCTCTTTTATCGAAAGATAATTTATAAATCTTGTTCTCCCTGACATGGACTCTAAGGTCACACTAGCATTTAAAACCTTTCTTGGAGAAGCAGTAATTAAGAAATTGCACATTTTTTATTCTGCAAATTGCAGAGAAGCACAGCAATGCAGCTTGTGGAATCCTACATCATTTATCACACCTGCTTCCATTCACAAGCCCATCATCAGGACCCTACAACCCAAAAAATAGATTTCCACAAATTATGACATGGCTTTTAGAAGGTAAAGAGGTTTCCCCCTCTCTCATTAATAATTTGCACCCTCTAGCCAAAACATTGGGTCCTAATTAGTGATATCAGGTGCTTCTATGCACATATGGACCTACGTTCTGTTGACACTAGATAAGTTTTCCTGGATTTTAAGGAAATGATCTTTTCAGAAGCATTTTGCAGGAGACAGTCGCATCCAACTGCTCACAGACGTTTTAGACATTTTTTAAAGGAATCAGAAAAAGGATAATGATCAGAGTATTTGACAAAGCGCGCTGTAATTTTGCTGTCATTCAACAGTACGTGATTACACTCCCACTCCTTTCTGCAGTAATGGCCGAACGCCTGCTCACCTCTCCTACATCTAAGAAAAAATATCTTTTTCATCTTTTCCTAATGACATGTTGGACAGTTCCAGTATGGAGGCGTGTGTTCTGAGCATCATACCTCTGATTCTTTGTGCCAGAGCAAAGCCCTCTTCTATCACAACGAGGAGAATCCAAGCTGGGGGAGAAAGATAATAGAACAATAAAAAGCAATGTCTATTAACATGCAAAAACATCCGAACTTACATCTTTTATCCAACACCATCATATTATAATTTGTTTAGAAAAATCATGATATTGTGAGTACATACATAGTTTATATATTATACAGTTTATTATATTTTTACAGTTTACATTTCAATGTAATCTTGTTACAGTTTTAATAAACTTTTAACAGCTTTTATTACTGTTTATTTAATCATGTTTCATGTTGCTGGAGGACTCAGAGAATAAGGCGTTCCTTGCAGTGTGTGACGTTTCCAGCACACATGACAATAACAGATTATGATCTGTTAAAATGAATTAATTAATAATTATTGAAATTAGCTCGTACGCTGAAGGCTATAAATTGAGTAATATTTCTTTGTGTAGTTTTTGACATGTTCTCACATTATCATGGTTAATTACTCTGGCATGCCCACTTTCACACTAGTAGGACAGGATAATTAGTCCAGATGTGTGACTTGTATGGCAGTTTTAATGGCTACAGTAATAGGACAGTACTATTAAATGAATATAATATCAAATTAAAAATGCATTAACTGGGGCTCTGACTTGTGGTCTAATGTGTTCTATTTTATGAAACTCCCACTGGGTCAAATCACTGGTCAAGCTGTCACTACCAGAGATCAGTGATGACTCAGCCCATGCTCATACTTGTACGTGTGTGTGTGTGACAGCCTCAAGCCCTCACAAGATGCTCACAACTGGAGAGAAGCTCTATAATCCCTAGGTGTCTGTGTGTGTGTGTGACCGGTGTGTGTGCAGGAGCTGTGTTCACTCTGCATTGATCCATTCCGAAGAGACAGAGGCCACGGACGGCGAGGGTAAAGAGACATATGAGGACATCGATCACAGGCCACTTTTACTGCCCTGGCACTGCGCCAGCTGGGCACCAAGCAGCTGTTAGTGGGATCAATGGCTTTAAACTTCACATGCCACAGTAAATAAAGCAATGTCACCGGAATAAATTAGACACACCAACTAATAGCTGCCTTTTCTTCCAGTCATATCCTGTGTTTGATAAACCCTCAAGCTACTTCACATTTGGATTGAATACTGCTCCTGCAAACAGAGAGATGCAGATTTGCACTAGAGAGAATGAGGCTTCGAGTTATCTTTCATGAAGAAAGATGTAAAAGGAGATGTCGGTGGGATTTTGTATAGCTTCTAAAACAGTTTCAGTTGAGGTTGTTATCCTGTACATACTGATGTAACTTAATTTGGTCGTTATCATGTGCATTTCTTTGCTAAAATGCAGTTTAAATGACAGCCCTTCAGTACCACAGGGGCATGAATGGTACGTTGAAGAGGTGATTTAACCAAATATGAATATTTTTGGCTTGGTCAGAAAGTCAGCTTGATTTAATGGTAAAAGATGGAGTGCAGAGAAAGAGAATTTGCTTCCAGTGCCTTGTAGTAGTGACCTAGTGGACCATTAACTTTATTTCATTTATTTCCTTTAAATGATATAACCTTCCAAATGACTGCCAACAGCTACACCTGATAGTCATCTGTTTTCAGAGTTAAATAAAATGTTGGGTCTCCAGCATGGCTTTTGTTTCAGAGAAAATAACTGTCATACATTTAATTAGTTCATTTCAGAAAATTGATTGGAAATATTGCCCATGGGGCCATTTACTGGTCAATGATTTTAATGCCACAACAAACATCCCTCATTAAAGTATGACAGCTGATGCAGATCAGTGGCCATACATTTAATTCTGCTTCATTTTCTTCTTCTTGAAACACTGACTTTAAGTAAATAAGTAAATAAGTAAATAACAAAAGAGGAAACATTAATGGAGGCTGATCTACTTCATTATTGATCCTTCTTGGGCAATTCACTAACATTACTTTTAATCACATAAACCTTCTAATGCAAATCTCTCTCCAGGCTTTTCACATAATAAACCTTGAATTTCTTCCTAAACAAGAGATTTTGTATTTGTTTATTTGAGAGTTAATAGTTTTCTCTCTTGCAACACAACAGAAGTAATTGGGGCAGTTGATAGCGTAAGCGGTAGGGTGTTTGCCCCATGATCAGAAGGTTGCTGGTTTGAATCCAAAGACTGGTAAAGGTATCACTGAGGTACTCATGAGCAAAGTACCATCCCCAAGCACTGCTCCCTCGGTGCTGCCCTTGTAAGCTGCCCACTGCTTCCTTCACGGATGGGTCAAATGCAGAAGTCACATTTCGTTGTGGTGCACTGTGTACTGTGCTGTTTTCACAATGACAAATAATCACTCACTCACTTAAACTCATAAGTCCACTAGAGAGCTGAAAGTTAAATCAAATGTGGTAAATTTTGTGATGAACTGCAGTGATGTGACCCTTTAGTGTCCGAGTCCTGGTTTATTTCCCATAATGCTCTGCTGGTTTAGAATGTATCTTTATTTGATCAGGCTCATATACGACTTACCAGCAATCCCCAGCCAGTGGAAAGCCAGACTGATATAAAAGTCTGAGCTTCTTAGTCTCCAGATGGTGTCACACAACTCACAGTAGTCTTGTGTTATGGGCTGCAAATTTAACCCTAAAACTGCATTTCCCCCTTGATTTTTGTGTGGACTGATATTATTCAGGGATGTGGGGTAGATTACACTACATGAAGATGAGAATGTGTTTGGGTGCATATGGGCCTACGGGACCACAAAAGAGAAGTGTGGACATCATTATCCCAGAAGCACAGTCATTTGTAATTTATACATGGGAATCTATAGTTCATGGCTGATATGTCATGTCTAGTAGAGCTGCACAATTTATGGTTTCAGCATTGTTATCATGGTGTTTCCATGGACAATATTCCTGTCTCAGGTGATGGAAATCAAGCCTGTCATGCTACAACTTTTTGGTGCATCATACAAAAGGAGAACCTTGTCTCATTTTCCATGAATAATCTAAGATTAATCTAAGTCTGTCCAATATAGCATTATATGCAGATACAATCTCATTTCCACTAGAAATTTTGTTGCAAAGTCAATTTTATCCAATTTTATGCAGCACTAATGTATAGTCACATTCAGACACATTTAGTGATAAGTTGATCTTATTAAAGTCGTCACTACAAAATTTATACAAATAAATACATTTATAAATTCATGAGAAACCCTTTAGGACCGTTCTGATTTAATTAGCCCAGCGGCTGTTCCCCCTGTGTATATGCCATGTGAATAATACATGGTGATTTAATGTGGTTGTTGGTGCTAAATAAATGATAGATGACAGATCACGTGCATCATGTCCCTCTTTAATAAACATGTGGCCAGAAAAGGGCAAAACTAATGAAGCAACATCAGTGTGATATGGGACAAACCCAGACCATGGGCACTCATGTGGGGCATTAATTCTATAATGATTAATATTGGTTATGCTATCTAGTACAATTTATACAAAATTTACCAGTCAACAATCACAGGCAGTGGAGGAGCAAATAAGCTCCAGTAGTGCAATACAATCATTAATTACAACGCTGTAACTTTGAATTTAATATTAAGGGGTTGAGATATTCACTGATTTTCCAAAATATGATTATTTTAGGGGGTTGTATTGGCTAGTTTTGATTATTGGGGGGTTATAATGACCATGCACACATAAAATTAATATAAAGTATAAATTTGCAATAAATTATCTATGCTAAATTATACAGTAAAAGGGTCCCTGGTGGTCCGTGATTATATTTGCCCCAAATGCATTACGTGTTTATTTTCATGTCCATCAGAGAATTTGATTATTACAGTAAAAGACCGGAGGAACGTGGCGAAATTGCCCACTTCAGCACCGGGAGCTGTCCACGTTAAACCCGGGATATGTGCATTTCAGCACCGGGAGCTGTCCACGTTAAACCCGGGATATGTGCATTTCAGAACCGGGAGCTGTCCACGTGAAACCCGGGATATGTACATTTCAGAACCGGGAGCTGTCCACGTAAAACCCGGGATATGTACATTTCAGAACCGGGAGCTATTCACTTCAGTCCGGTCCCAGCGCGACGCGCGATTCCGTCGAAACCTCTTACTCCCGCTTCGTTAAACGTTCAGTGCACCCGGTGGCGTGGAACCAGCGCGCGGCTCCCACGCGGCTCGCGGAGGAGCGACGGGGATCGTTGTGGAGGCTGCGCGACTTAACAAGCTCGTTTTAGAGAATTTTCTATATTTATTAAACTAAAGACACCTGTAGGTGGCGACGTTAAACGTGTTTTGGTCGTTCTAAAAAACAGCAACTTGTTACGGAGGGAGAGCGCGGTGCCAAACGGAAAGAGGTAATGTTAAAACACTGTTGATTTATTTATGTTTATGTAAATGATTTCACCGGTTAATGAATCAGAAAGAAAAAATAATGAAAACTCACCTCTCTGCATTTCCCTTCCCGGTGGTGTTGTGACCCTGTGCGGTGTTGTTGCCTTGTGGAGCTCGCGAGGCTCGGTTTTATCTCTCCATTCCTGCTATCCAGCACCGGGGGAAGGTTCGCTTTAAAAATTCCAACTTTTCTCCGATCCGGTTAATTCCATTCCTCGCGCGCAGCTCGGCCGTCTCGGGTCGTTCCCGCGCTTCGAGCCCCGGTGAGAGTCCGTGCGTCGCGCCGCGCCTTTAATCCCATTTAGAGTCGTCCCTTTTATTTCCTGAGCGTCTCCGGTACAACCCGAAGCGCAGCGCCTTTAACTCCGAAACGACGTCCACTCGAGACTCCGCCGCTCTGCGCGCGCTAACGGAGAAACCGCGCTCGGTGCGCGTGAAATAAAAAAAAAACGCGGAGAGCAGGCGGGGCGAAGAGACAGAGAGAGAGATGGAGAGAGTGAGAGCGAGATGGAGAGGGAGGGCGGAGACTGAGAGAGAGAGAGAGAGAGAGAATGCAGAGAAAGTGAGGGGAAAGAGAGAGGGGGAGGAAGACAGATGGGTGAAGAGAAAGAGAGAAAAAGTGACAGGGCAGGGAGAAAGCAAGGAAGAAATCGGAAGAGAGTAAGAGAGGGTGGAGACAGCATGACAAACAGAGAAAGAAAGAGGGAGAAAGAAAGAAAGAAAGAAAGAAAGAAAGGAAAAGTGAGACAAGGTGAGAGAGGTAGAGAGGAGGAAAAATGGGGAGAGAGAAAATAAAAGGCTGCAGGGGAGGGACAGAGCAAGGATGAAATGGGAAGAGAGTGAGAAAAGCTGGAGACAGCATGAGAGAGAGAAAGAAAGAGAGAGAAGGGGAAGAGAGGGAGATAAGGGAGAGGAAAAGTGACAGAAGGTGAGAGAGAGAGTGGGGAAAAGAGATAAAGAGTGAGAGAGAGAGAAAAAATGGGACAAAGAGAAGGAGGGCGGAGACAAGAAAAAGAGAGGGAGAAACAAAGAGAGGGAGAAACAAAGAGAGAGAGAGAGAGAGATATTACGGAAAGAGGAGTGTGAAGCCGTGTGCTGTCTCTGCTGTTTCCCTTTGCATCATGGGAGATTTTACGACACACAAAAGCTTCCACAAAGAAAATTCATGACGCTCCAGATTTATGCACTTACTACATTAAAGCTTCCTTGATGACCATTAGCTGGACATTACAGTTCCACACAAGACATTTTATTATCCCGCGTAGACACGTGGACAAGAACGTGGGAACATAACCCCAAATACTGCAACTGACCAGTACGCCCCACCCATTAATAAACACATTGCAGCAGCTGGCAGTTGGTAACGTAACGGTTAGGGCGTTTACCCCCATGCTCAAATCCCAGGATCGGTAAAGGTACCACTGAGGTACTCATCAGCAAGCTACTGTCCCCAAGCACTGCTCCCTGGGTGCTGCCCTTGTAAGCTGCCCACTGCTTCCTTGACGGATGGGTCAAATGCAGAGCTCACATTTGGTTGTGGTGCAGTGTGTGCTGTGCTGTGTTCACAATGACAAATAATCCCTCACTTTCACTTTCAAATGTGAAGACCCCAACCCCCATTAACGTCCACCCCGAACGTCCACAGCTGGTTGTTAACACTACAGTAAAGTAGTTCCTTCATGACCAAACACAGCATCTATGGCATCAGTCCAGGGAAGCCTTTTGGCACCTTTATGTTTTCGTTGGCGTATAATCCACTCACTGCACTGATAAAGGTGATGCTAAAACACAACCATTTGAACTAACACTCACGACCACACGGTGGACCAGCAGCACCGGACTCTGTGCTACACTTACAGCATTTAGCAGATTCGGGTTCGAACGCAGGCCCTTCTTACCGTGAGGCGACAGCACTAACCACCGCACCAGCGTGCCGCCCTTCATGGAATATTTAGAAGTATAACTCTAAAAGCTAGAGTTAAAAGCAGATTATAATTTTATGTTTATATTCTGACTCCACACTGCAACGTTATTGATAGAGGACGTGAGATCACCACTTGAGACGTGAGATCATCTGGAGATCACCACTTCTTTCACTTTGTGATCTCGACATAACGAAAGTTGTCGTCTGATGACGTTGTGATCTTGACTTAGTTGTCTCACGATCTTAAGAAAACAACAGTTTTTCCGAGATTGTGGTTTATTCTTCTCTTCAGAAGACAAAATGCTTTTTCATGAAATTGCTTCTAATTTTCACCCAGGTTCATTATCATGACAGATCAATGTGTCCAATTTGACTTTGTGATCTCGAGAAAACGATCATGAGAAAATCAAATGATGTTGAAACGTGTCCTCTATCCACTTCCGTTGTTTTCAGAATCTGATGGAAATATTCATTTATTTGATCTGAAATGTCTACTGTTTCTACAGCAGGGTTATTAATTACTGAGGTTAACAGGAGCTAAAGATCTGTCTTCCCTCAACACTGGACATGATTGTTGAATTTGAAAATGGAAGGCAGTCACCAGGAGCAGAAACGCGCGGAATAATTTGAGCAGATCAGTGGCTCGGATCGGCGTCTGCAGCTTCCTCCAGGATTCCTCAAGAAATGACGGAATGAAGACGTCTCTGGTTTAATTTGCAGTGAGAACTGGAGCTCAGAGCTTGATCGAACCTCCGCACAGCGACGCAACAAACAAAGCGGCTTTATTTTCCAGAGTTTAATTGAACATTTAATAAGAGAACCAGACTCAAGGCAGGAAACGTTCAAACAGAGGAAGACAATCAACAGACCCGTGTAGACACAAGCATGAAAGATGAGAGAGTTTGAGATCGTGCATCGTAGCGGCTTGGACAAACGGATTTATCACACACACACACAGTATTTACAAGGTAGATCTCGGCGTCGGCACTCGGCCCGTGTTTAGTTTTGAAATCAACAACAACAGCTTTAATGGTGCAGGAGTAACACTGGACTGACGAGTAAAAATATTAAACACAACAAAACTGCAGATTCTCCAAGATTCTCCATCATTTACAGCAGATTATGATTTAACCAGGACTTAGTAAATTACAAAAAAATAAATATATAAAATTTCAGTAATTAATTAAGCAAATTTACACAAACAAAGACCCGAGTTGAACGACGTGGGAAAGACACAGTAATGAAACTGCAGCCTGTACGCTTTAGAGACGTGACATTTTAGGCATTAAAACTCATTAATCACTCTAAATCCTCACTGAGACCGTCATGCTGTCCGGCCAGCCTTCGTACCACTACACACACACACGCACACGCACACACACACACACACACACACACACACACAGTCATACTGCGGTTTGATGGCTGATGCTTTCTGCGAGCTCTCGTACCTGTGCACCCGGAGGGAGACGGATGGAGGGAGGAGTGAAATGTAAACACCTCACACACACACACACACACACACACACACACACACAAATCTTGAATGACAGAACAATGTGGTTCTGGACTTTGCTGATTACTAAAGAACAGGAAATACCTTCTGCCCAATTACACAGCACAGAGCAAAACAACACACACACACACACACATGCACTTAAAGACAACACACACACACACATATGCTCACACGCCAATACACACTTGCATTCACACTTACACACAGACAAACCTGCACACATACACGTACACATGGAACACTCACACACACATATTAACACTGTACACACACACACATTCAAACGCTCATACACACTCATACACATGCACACACTGCCTAAACACATACACTCATGCTCAAAATCATACACGCACAAACATGCACACACTCATACACACGAACACACACTCACGTACACACTCTCTCAAACACTCTCATACACATGCACACACTAACACACACTCTCACATGCACACACTAACACACAGATACACACACTCTCAGAACATTCACACAGATACACACACTCTCCACATTCAAAAATGCTGTTCTGCTGTTGACACATTATTCCCGTTCAGCAGGAGTCTCATCAAAAAGATAGCGCAAATGCAGAAGTGACGCCCGCTTCACCGTGCAACACAAACACCATGACCTTCAAGCAAACATCAAGTAAAAAAACACAGACGTCTGAGTCATAAATATTAACATTCAAACAAAAAGTAGAAATCATTTCCAGTGAGAGTGCTGAGTGAATAAATAAAAGTTGTGTTTTCTCTCCTCCTCCTCCTCCTCTATCGCTCCGTCCGTCTCTGCTCCTCTTCACATAGCGTCGAAGTGGAAGCGGTGAGCCTCCTGCCTCTTCTCACGGTCATCAGCTTTCTGTAACACAGCACAAAGAGCCGAGCTCAACACACACATCACACACACACAACTCACCGCCTTTCGCCCATAGTTCCTGGAATAGGCTCCGGTCTCCCCACCCCGACCCCGACCCCGATTGGGATTAAGAGGTTCGGATAATGAGTGAATGGAGCTCGAGAAAATGACGCTACGTTGAGATCATGACAAAAATAAAATTATGTTGATGCATAAAAAAAATAAATAATAACAATAATAATCTGTTACACATCAATTACAATAAAAGTACAGAAATTGAGTAACGCTGTGTATTGTGCACAAAGTGTGCTTGCGATAAACACACACACACACAGTGCATGACTTCTTGTTAGTAGTAACAGTGTGTGTGTTGGAGAGGGAGAGATGAAGAGAGAGAGAGAGAGGCAGGTGGAACAATCCCATCACGTAGCACATCTATTCTCTCCTCCACTTGAGAGTGAGAGCACTCCCGCAGCACACTGACATGTCTGACACACACTGAGTGATCTTCTGACAGATCCGTCCTGACTTCTGTGACGAGACGCTCAGCTCTGGAGTGTGAGGGGAGTGTGTTGTAAGGTTTTAGTGGGGTGTGTATAGATTGTGTTTTTTAGTCGTCGTTTACTGCTGCAGTATTGAATGGCTCATTACTGCAGGACATGACTGTAAGGGTTAAATCCAGATCCAGGAGAGAGACTGCGCACACACACAGACTTGCAGACGTGGACTCCTCACCTCCTGTACTGTTGTAATCCCGACTCGTGATCGACTGGTAGATCTTTGTGACGTTTACGTTAACTCCCGAATATAAAGGGAAAGCTGCAGTCGTCTCGCCTGATGAACTTTTGCAAGCGCCTCCCTCTCCTTTAGACCAGTCGCTGCATTTTCACAGTGACGTGAAAGCGACCAATGAGATAAGAGAACAATGCTTTTAATTGACCAATGAGAAGTGTTCTTTCTGCAGATGTTAGTGATGGGAATTCCGGCTCTTTCGGCTCCCAAGTGGCTCCTGAGATTTATTTGTTGCTTAAATTCATTAATTACCAAAAATAATGTAAAATTCTGTGTAAAATGAATGACTAATGTACAAAACATACTTTATATCAAATGTTTATTATTTACATGGTTTATTATACTCAACATGGAACAGAGTGGAAGTGAAAAAGTGAAAGTGAGTGATTATTTGTCATTGTGAACACACCACAGCACAGCACACAGTGCACCACAACCAAATGTGAGCTCTGCATTCGACCCATCCGTGAAGGAGCAGTGGTCAGTCGACATGGGCAGCGGCCAGAAAGCAGTGCTTGGGAATGGCGCCTTGATCGTGAGTACCTCAGTGCTACCTTTACCGGATCTGGGATTTGAACCGGCAACCTTTAATCACGGGGTGAACGCCATGACCGTTACACTACAGGAACACTTCAGTGGGCAGTTGGTAGTGTAACGGTCATGGCGTTCACCCCGTGATTTAAGGTTGCCGGTACTCATGAGCAAGGTCCCCAAGCACTACTACCTAGGCGCTGCCGAAAAGCTGCCCACTTCTCCTTCACCAAGGTGTGAAACGCAGAGGTCACATTTGGTCATGGTGCAGTGTGCAGTGCTGTGTTCACAATGACAAATAATCACTCACTTAAGCGTTATAATGATGCTATTTACTGTCCTTACAGCCCTAAAATCCCTGCACTATCTACCTCGCTCTTACTCACTCACATGAGCCATGGACCAGGTCAGAACTCGCACAGAGCTGCCTGAAGTGGAGCTTTAAACCTGTGTGTGTAAGAGTGTGTGTTGATCGACAGTGAGACAAAGACAAAGTGCAGTCCTGCATCTGCTGGGAGAAGAGAGAGAGACGAGGGAGGGAGGGAGGGAGGGAGGGAGGGAAGGCGTGGGAGAGAAAGACTGAGAGAAAGACAGTGAGGGACAGACAGAGAGAGATACGAGCAGCCAGTGAAAAGAACTCATTACACACACAATACACACTTTACAGCCGCAAAGAACCTCTGGGTGTGATCTCAGATAGAGGCCGCAGCAGACACACTCTGTCTCGTGCTGATAAAACACAGTGTGTGTGTGTGTGTGTGTGTGCGGAACACAGTCTAGATCTGGAACCAAACACTGACGTATTCGATTATGACATATTACGTAATTACATGGTGACAGACTATTTCTAATGTAACGTGCAACTTTTTCTCACTTTACTGCAGTTTAATTTAAACCTTCAAAACTTTTCTATCCGTCTTTACGGGCATCGATGTATGTGGACAGGAAACCCACCGGCTGGCTGCAGGCAACTTTTATTTCTAACTTTATAACGAAGATTTTGCGCAAATGAAGGTCTTATTTGAAGACGGCGACCCCTCAATCACAGTTACACTGCTCCAACAATGTTATGATGACGTTCCGGACCTTCGCACTAACTGGACCTGGATAAATTACCGTTAAACAGTCCTGCTGTAGTGATTACTGTCTCCTCAGCGGTGAAAGTGGTGTGTGTATTCCCACGTGACCATCTCCCTCAGCGCAGCGTGTGTGGATCGCCCCCCTTCCCGATCCGCGAGGGTCACTGTGGGGTATTTTTAGCCGAGCGCGTCTCTGTGGAAAGCGTTCATGCCGGAGGAAGAGCGACGCTTCAGACGAGGGCGAGAGACGTGTCTGACAGATTCCCGACGCAAACGAGCCACGGTTTTGCACACGAGACGCTCTTCATCGAGCAAACCTGACACAACGCTTAAACGCTCGCTGCAACGCCTTCTTCTCTTCCCACACACACACCTAATTACATACAGAGATGGAGACTCAGGTTATTAGCTCACTGTTCAGTCGTGTAAATCACGTCTTCTAGTCTGGATTGATTAGGACTTTATCAGTGTTCGTATAAGACCGCTGCTGCGGAAAGGAGCAAAAAAGCTACACAAAAATCCTGTAACAATGCCTAAATCTTTAGTCCTTGCTGAGGTGATTGGGGTCGACTGAAGTCTCTCTCTCCGACTGAATTCCTGTTTCCATCTTTTCCCCATATTGAGAGATGAATCTGTAACTAGCTCTCACTATCAGCAGGTTATTTTTTAATTAGCAGCGTTGTGGCCGTGTCTGCTGCAGAGGACAGAACTGTGGGCTTCGCAATGATAAACTACACAGAGCTACACAGAGCTTTATCCTGACTACTGGATCAAAGCCATTTCTACTCATATTCGGTGCTGGAGAAGCTACTTTTACACGACAGCCTTTCAAGCTATAAGCTACTCAGAATCAAAAGCCAAAACTACCCTTTTAGTAGTGTAATAATGAGCTACATGGAGGAGGAAGAGGATGCGGAAGAGGAAAAGGAGGAAGAGGGAGAGGAAACAGAGGAAGAGCAAAAGTAGGAGAAAGAAGAAAAGGAGGAAGGGCAGGATGAGGAAGAAAAGGAGGAAGGGCAGGATGAGGAAGAAAAAGAGGAAGGGCAGGATGAGGAAGAAAAGGAGGAAGGGCAGGATGAGGGAGAAAAGGAGGAGGGGGAAGGGAGGTGGAGAAAGAGAAGGAGGAGGAAGAGGAGGAGGAGGAGGAGAGTGTGGAAGTGGAGGGGAAAAGAAGAGGAAGAAGAGGAGGAAGAACAGGGAGCAGAAGAGGAGGGGGAGGAGGAGAAAGTGGAGGAGAAAGAAGAGGAGGATAAGGAAATGAAGGAGAAAGAGAATGGAAGAGGAGGAGGATGAGAAGGAAGAAGAGGAGGAGGAGGAGGAGGAAGAGTACAATTCTCTCCTCTCCTCTCCTCTGAGCCATGTAAATGGAGGAGTGTGTAGAGATGAGAGATCTGCGAGTCGCCCTCCACATGCTATTTTCACTCACGCTAAAGGTTAGCATCTCTTATCTCCTAAAGCCACTTCAATTACAGGCTGTCATAGTGGAGAGAGAGAGAGAGAGAGAGAGAGAGAGAGGAGGAGAGGCGAGAGAGATGAAGAGAGAGGAGAATGAGAGATGAAGGAGAGAGAGGGAGGAGGGAGGGAGAGGAGAGGGAGGAGGGAAGAGATGAGAGATGAAGGGAGAGAGAGGGAGAGATGGGAGGATACTGGTGTGAGTGACAGACACTAGAGACCAGCGAACAGGAAAGTAGAAAGTGGCAGAAGTGATGGAGTTTGAGAAAGTCTGCAGTAGAGCGATATGGGAGAAACGCCTGCGCTGATGAAGGCGGTTCAGATCAACTGGACAAACCGTGGAAACTGTGATGCAGGACATGTGATAACACTTCTTACATCAAGTGGGATGTACTTGCCAACAACTCAACACCTTTAACAAGACAAAACAGCAACTCTGCTGGACTCCTCTAATACCCAGGGATGCGCCAATGCTATAGATTGCGTGTCATAATCAACCCGATAAGAGTCATCAACATCGGATCGATGGTCGTTGCCTGATGTTGATCGTTTATTGTATGTAGAACCGGGCGCTTTTGTGCCAGGCAAAAAAGTTTAACTAACTAGACTGTGGTTTAGCTTCGCACATGGGCTGTGTCTGAGCTGCGTGCTACCCGCACTTAATAGTATAGAAAGGTAACTTGCTCTCATCATACTTTTCTGTGTGGTAGTATGCATCTCAGGAAATAGGCAGGGTTGTAGATTTATGGCTCTCTATGCACTAGGTAGTGCATATAGAGTGTCACACACTCCCTGTTGACTTGGTACACCACACAGGGGCAGGAAGTGACTTTTCTTAAAATGTTGTGTACCTCGCTCAAATGCTCCACCCTCGCTCGACTCGTCGCTGTGTTAGAATGTAGTTATAGATGTATTTTTGTGCCAAAATTTCGAGCATGCAGTGGAACTGTTGAGCAAAATATCTTGGCTACGTGCTCAACTCTGCCTGCTTACACTCGACTCTGCCTTCCTCATTTATCGAGCAGATATAAACATGAAAATACTGGAATTGGCTGATATTCCCATGTCGTCTGCATCCCTACTAATAATGCCACCAACTGTCCGGCAAATACAAAAAGCTGAATTAAGCATTAAATACATTTCTGTGTTGATTATCAGGATCAGAAATGCACATTTATGATAAAATCTCTGAACCTTCAGCAGATAATTAGATGCTCATTAACAGGGATGTTATTAATATATTCCAGAAAAAGCCCACATTCCAGTTCTGATAGAAGTATTGAAACCAGGCCTTGCGTTAAGGTCTAACATTATAATATCAAATATTATCTACAGTAAAGTGCATTACGGGCGCTCATCCTGAGTGAAAGGGTGAACACTGTGCGCGATAGCATCGTCAATGTTCCAGCACAGCAGGTGTGTGGTCATGTTTATGGACAATTACTGGGACACAGCATGTGTGTGTGTGTGTGTGTGTTTATGTGTGTGTGTGTGTGTGTGTGGGGCTTGAGAAGGCACAGGGGCAAGTGCACCTCTCCGAGTACAGCAGTACAGCTCTCAGTGTATAATCCAGCAGAGAGCAGCAGATGGCTCAGAAACACAACATCACACACAAACAACAACATGTACACACACACACACCTAATAATGCATCTGCTCAAATGAACAAGAGAACATTCATACACACACTAACAAGACGTACACACACTAACAAATGCACACACGCACACACAAGCAAAATGCATGCACTTATAACCACATATTCACATACAAATCTGTTAACACACACACACACACACACGCAAGAAAAATGCATTTGGAACACATTTGATGTGCAAGATGGACAGAATAAAGCAATGGGGTGGGCGGGAGTTTGAGTAGCACCTCCCACAGAGAAACTCACACACACCAATCTGCTCCTCCTGACCGCTCCTGCTCACTCCGTCACCTGCAGCACACCCAGCACCTGTAGCCACATGCACACCAACTCCGCATCTTGCATATTTGTGGCATTTCATTGTTATTATTTCTATTATTTAACTTTCCGTCTTCATTGTAAGGTGTCCTTTTTTAATGAATGAAATATTATTTATTTTACGGGTCACTGCTCACCGTACTTGTTTAACTGGGTAAAATGTGACCCATATTTTGTATACTGAATCTTAGATCTTCTTAAAACTTTGATATAACACAGACACATTGATATATTTGAACACGTTACTGATTGATTTTATCATTATATTATTAGCTAGTTTTCTTCATAAGCTTACTCTTTGCCGAGCATTTATAATGTAACAAAAACGAAGTCGATCACGGTGCTTGTTACACTACCAACTGACTAACCTCTGCATTTGACCCATCTGTGGGCACCTTTTTTTTGTAGCGCCTGGGAACAGCACGCTTGGAAGCGATTGCCTTGCTCGCGAATTACCTCAGAAGTACCCATACCGGTCAGTCAAAGCTGATCTCATGCAATATGGGGCAGCTGGTTAAAGTTGAGCCTTAAAAAAAGGATCACTGGTTTAAGTCCCCGGACTGGTAAAGTGCCACTGAGGTACTCATGAAAGTGCCGTCCCCAACACTACTTCCCAGGTAACAAACTCTTTCTTCGTGCGGATGGAGTCGAATGCACAGTTCTGTGACAATCCTGCGCTGTGAGATCACAGAGATGCGTGTGTGTGTGCTGGTCAACAGAGAGTGTAAAATCCCACCTTCAGTTTAAAAGGCACATGAATGTGGAGTAGCGTGAAAGTGAAATTAGAAGACAGAAGGATGGTGGAGGAGGAAAGAGAGTCGTCTCACCTTTTTCCTGCCAGTGCAGAATTCCGATGATCACCAGAATAAACACACACACACCGATCAGGCGATGGCGTCCAGCAGGGGCTGATGTTACTGGGGGTCAGGTAGAGTTTGGCACTCCAACTGCGGACAGAATCATTATTATTATCATCATCACTATAATCGTTACTTGATCTTCCTGTGTTAGAAATCCTAAAAAGATGTGCTCTACTGTGAGCTGTGGCATTACAGCAGATCAAACAAAAACACAGACACACACACTACTGTAAAACAATATTTGTTTGCAGGTTGCGCCTCCTTAGCAAGCTTTAATGTGTGTGTACAAAGCCCCTGAACAAGTTAAATATAATCCTCCCTCACACGCGCTCGCTGACGAAACGAGGGACATTCAAACATCGCTCAGATAAAGCAGCTACTCCAGGAAGACTTGAGAGAGAGAGATCTGATGCACTGCAGGTAGACTTCAATAATGTACATGAGGAACGGACAGATCTACATCCCACTGGGACTCGGACACAATGGGCAGCGCACATCTGGCTGTGTGTGTGATCTAGTCATTAGCTCACTCTCTCTCTCTCTCACACACACACACATAAACACATTAAATATTGATAACAGAAGTCCAGAGTTTAGTCCAGATTCAGGCCAGATTTAGGAAATAATAAAAAAGAAACAATACATTTATGTGCAATAAATAAATGCATGTAATCTCATGTAGAGTTGGGTGAGACCTGGTGTGTGTGTGTGTTTTGTTTTAACAATATTTCCAGAAGGGAGGGCATCACATCTTAAAGATTTACAGATTTGCAAAATTCAGATCAAATACTTCTGTGTAAACAAGTTTATGTTTATTATGCAGAGAGGTAGAGAGAAGATAAACAAGATGTAGATTTGCAAATGGGTTATATTGACATACCTAAAGATGTGTGTGTGTGCGTGTGTGTGGAAATGTGTGTGTGTGTGTGTGTGTACCTGGGGTCCTCGTGTTTGGGATAGGGAATAGCGATGAGTTGGGAGTTGGGAATGATGGCGGTCATTCCTGCTTCTCCTTGATGTTCTGGAGGAGAGAGAGAGAGAGAGAAGAGACGAGGAGAAAATGAAAAGAAAGATGAAAGGAGAGAGATGAGAGAGAGAGATCGAGGTGTAAGGGGTATGAAAGAGTCAGATATAGACAGAGGAAAGGACAGAAGACGAGCGCAAAACAGAGATAAGTGGGGGAGGAGAGGGAGAGGAGAAAGAAAAAGGAGAGGTAGAGAGAGACAGAGAGAGGGCAGAGAGAGAGAGAGATGGGGAAAAGAGGGAGAGAGAGAGAGAGAGGGGAGAGAGAGAGCGTGGGGGAAGAGAGAGAGAGATGGGGAAAAGAGGGAGAGAGAGAGAGAGCGAGGGGGGAAGAGAGAGAGAGAGATGGGGAAAAGAGAGTGAGAGAGAGAGCGGAGAGAGAGAGAGAGCGCAGGGGAGAGAGAGAGATGGGGAAAAGAGGGAGAGAGAGAACAAGATCAGAGATGATAGCGTGGTAACAGCAGCAATTCTCTTCTTCCTCAGTTGGCTGTCTCCGTGGTAACCGTGCTCACTGTTCATGTTCTTCACGTTAAGCGTTTTTTCTGTGACAGCCGTGTGTGTGTGTGTGTGTGTGTGTTGTTACGGTCAGCAGGAACCCAGAGGGCTGAAGTCAGTAAGTGAGCAGGTTAAGCTTTTAGTGCTGCAGTTGAGCAGTGACAGATACAGTACAATACACAGACCACAACTCTGAACATTACATAGTAAAAACACTGCACCATACAATAGTAAAATATTACCATACGCCCTTAATAAACGCATGTGCTTTATGTAGACACGTGGAATTGGTCAAAAATAAAGGTCCATAAATGTTGATCCAGCTGGAACTGTGCTGACCTTCAAATATTACTGTGCTCAACACAAATCAATCAGTATCTGTCTTATAGTGACTGAAAAATAACCAGAACCGTGTGGTCATTGTGTTGTTTGTTCACGTCTGTCTTTTGAAAAATCAAAACCTTAATATATTATCCTATTTTTGCTCCAAGACCATGATAATAACAATAAAGCAGAGCTGCATTTCTGCAAGAAAATGTCAATGTGATCGCTCAAGTTTTGTAGCTATGACACAAAAACTGGCGAGTAGAAAGATTTAAAAATGCTTAAAATGTATTAAAGTGAAAGGGGAAAGAAGGAGGGATGATAAAAGTAATAAAAAGACGAGTGCAGGTGGAAACAGATTGAGGTGGTGTGTGGTGGCATAAGAACTGTGTTGACTCTCGTGTGAAAACAGGCTGAGGGAAGCTTTCGAGTCTCAAATCCCATGTGTTCTTAATGAGAGAAAAAGAATGGGTTCCTGTAGAAAAAATAAACAACAGGGAAAAGAGGATGAAAAAGATGAGTGCAGGTCGTGATAGTCACAGATACGTGAAGATGCCCGTGAACCCTCAAATCACGTCAAACTGCTTTGTGAAGAACAGCGGTCGTCCAGTAAGGCTGCGTGTCCACCAAACACGTTCGTACCATTGAGAGCGCTCTAAACCTCACTGCTACGAAAAGCGTCATCGGGCACTTCCGTGTTCGCTTCTATTTCAACGTGTTTCTTTGAGATCACTAATTTAGTCGACGAGATGGAGAGAAATCGTATCTTAGCATTAATGGCAGCGTTTTAATAGATTCACACGTGTCTTTGAAGCGAAATTGGGCACATGAAACCTCCAGCTGCTCCAGATACGCAGCCACTGGTAGTGAGTTCTTGACAGTGTATTCCCCGCCCCTTCCTCGATTGTGATTGGCTAGCAAGAGACAAGTGACGAGCGCAGCGCTGTTCTGAAAGTTGAATGGATTTCAACATGAAGCGCTGCGACAAAAAATGGTGCATTTTTCCTGCTGGAGGTGCGTAGCGTTCTGAACGTTTAAGCTCATAGGATTTGTATTAAATTTAGGTGCTGCCAGCGGAAAAATGGGAAAAACTTGAAAACAAGTACATGTTTTTAAAAAATTAGAGTTAGAGTTGGAATGAAGTTTTTGGCACAAAAACTGTAGGAGGAGTAGCAGTCAGAAAAAGTGTGTGGAATAAACATTGGATAACAGTATGTGAACACTCACCTGAGTCACATAATAATGTTTATTTTAAGGCTGCGTAATGTGAGGTCATCTTTGTGAGTACTGGTTCACACATAGCAAAAAACCTGAAAATTCCATATTTTGGGAAAAATGTACATGAATCAGAAAAAAATATCAGTGGCTTTACTAGCAATATTGATCTTCAAACCGCGTATCTCTCTAACGCAAACCCAATGAAGTGGTGATAGTTGTGGTGATATATTGGACACAGCCTGGACGGTTTTACACACAGCAGCTCCCCACTGATGCTAAATGGACATTACTGCCATTTACGGATATTATTCTCCATCATGCGGGGCCCCATGGCGCGGTTAATACGGCGGCTCGGATGTGGGATTATCGGCCCCTCGACCGGCCTGCAGGAGCTCTCACACACACACACACACACACACACAGAGCTTATTAACGGCACTAATCTGCTGGAGTTTTTACAGTGTGGTAGCAGCCCGAGCTGGATCCGTTATGGAGGTAACCTTGCCTCACCAAGGAGCGTCGCAATTAGCGGCAAACTGAGAACTCTGCATTATTACTTATCGCTGGTTTAATTGGGGGTTGGTGCTGGTGGTCTTGTGGTGAGGATATTCGCCTCTGGACCAAGAGGTTGTGGGTTTGAATCCTATCTCCAGTGCTACCATCAATGGGTCCCTGAGCAAGACCCTTAACCCCAAGTTGCTCTCAGGGAGATTGCCCCGATTCTCTCTTGGCCAATTCCAATACAATTCCAATATCATTGTGCATGCCTAACGCTCACAAAGTGCACACACACACAGACACACACACACACATCTTAACGCTGCTAATCTGCTGGAGTTTTTACAGAGTATCTTCAGATGGCGCTCGATTCGTTTTGGGAGGAAACCTTCCCTCGTCAAGGAGCTTCTGCTCTGCAATTAGCCGGATTTATCTTTCTTAGGGAATCCTCTGGGGGGAGCAGATTTTAATTTGCAACGACACATCCATCACCCGGACACACTCCTCTACTGTAGTGCTGGCACACACAGACACGGCTAAACGAGTGCGAGGCCGACTGTAATGCTGCTGCTGCTGCTGCTGCTATTTTGGGCAGGAGTGAAGGATGAGGAGGACGAGGAGGAGGCGATTTGGGGAAATGGAGCAAAGTGGAGAGTTTGTACTGCTCCCTGCTGAGAGTGAAAACTCCAACCTGCCGATGGGACGGACGGACTCAGTTCTACAGATCTACACACTCCTACACACACTCAGAGGATGGAGAGTGGGAGATTAGAGAGCACAATGTTAAAGAGTGAGGAGGAGTGTAAAAGAGGGGAGAGGCGTGGAAACGGGATGGGGGAGAGGTGGAGAGAGGAGGAGGAGGAGGGGAAGCGGGAAGAGAAGAGACAAGGAAAAATGGAGAGAGGAGAAAAGAGGAACGGAAAGGAAGTGGATAACAAAAAAGTGAGTAAAATAAAAGGACAGACAGACAGACAGACAGACAGATAGATAGATAGATCAGGGGGAAAAGATAGAATGAGGAGAGTAGGAGAAGAGGAAAAAGTGGAGAACAAAAGAGTAAAGTAGATAGACAGATAGACAGATAGATAGATAGATAGATAGATAGATAGATAGATAGATAGATAGATAGATAGATAAAGAGACAGACAGAAGTGGAAACGAGAAATAGTGAGAGGAAAGCAGATAAAGAGAGCGAAAAAAACAGAGAAAGGAGTGAAGATAAACGTAAAGTGAGATTAAGAACAAAAGACAGAATAAAAAATAGAGGAAAGAAGATAAAGAGAAACATGAGAAACGGAGAGCAGAAAAGAAGAGAAATGAAGAAGAGTGAAGATGAGAGAAGTGGGGAGAGGAGGAGATGAGAGGAAGACACGGAGGGAGAGAGAAGAGGAGGAGAGGATAGAAGAGAAGAGAGTTTAGAGGAGTAAAACCTCACTGGCTTCATTCTGACAGTGCTCGGCGTGTCACGAGTCGAACCTCGCTGTGCGTTTGGTGCTGTGAAGAGTGTGTGAGCGAGAGGCTCGGAACCTGCTCCAATTAAAAACAGGATCCACTCTGAGCGAGGGATGAGTACAAAATAAAAGGTAAAAAGCTGCCCTCCACCTTCCCCCTCATCACGTCTCTAAACAGCGCTCTCTAAAGTGGAGGAGCTGGAGGAGCAGGTGTGCGGTGCAGACGCAGGTATTTTAGGAGCTGCTCCTGCGCAGGTGTGTCAGAGAAACAACAAACATTTAAAAAGAGCCTTTTAATGCTCCACCGCACTCACAGGACGCAGAAGTCACCGGCGTTAACTGCCGGAGCTGAAGTTGGCTCATCAAGAGGGGATGTGGTGTGTGTGTGTAAGTGTGTGTGTGAGAGTGTGTAAGTGTGTGTGTGAGGGTGGATAAAATCTGTAATTCTAATAGGCTTTTTATAAAGACCTCTGTTGTGTTCTCCTGACAGCGGAGGGAGGAAGCTGATGTCTTAAATTCAAATGAGTGGTAGAGGGAGCGAGAGAGTGGGAGAGAAAAACAGTCCAGGAGAAGAGTGAAAGAGAGAGTGAGAAAGAGAAAGAGAGTATAGGGTGAAAGGATGCGAGAGAATGAGAGAAACAGAGACGAAGAGAGGGAGGAACAGAGGGAGAGAGTTACGTGGAGGGATGGAGAATGATAGAATCAGAGGGACGTAACGAGGGAAAGGAAAAAGGAAAGAGACAGTCAGAGGGAGAGAATTATGGAGGGAGAGAATGATGGAGGGAGAGAGAAAGAGAGAGGAAGGAGCAGACAGAGAGAGTCAGACGGAGGGATGGAGAATGAAAAAATCAGAGGGAGGGAAGGAGGGAAAGAAAAAAGGAAGAGAAGGACTCAGAGGGAGGGAGAGAGAGTGAGTATGATGGAGGGAGAGAGAAAAAGAGAGAAAGAGGGAGAGAGAAAGTATGAAAGAAGGAGTAAAGAAAAGAGAGAAAGAGAGAGGGAGAGAGAGTCAGATGGAGGGAGAGAGAGAGAGAAAGAGAGAGTATGATGAAGGGAGAGAGGAAAAGGGGAAAAAGAGAGGGAGAAACAAAGTGAGAAAATTAGATGGGGAAAGAGAGAATCAGAAGGAAGTAAGAAAGAAAAGAAAAGGGAAAAAGAGAGAGAGAATGAGAGGGAGGGAGAGAAGAAAAGAGAAAAAGAGATAAGAGGGACAGAGAGATGGAGAAATGGCGGGTTAGAATTGGAAGGAGGGAAAGAGCAATAGCGGATAAGACAGAAAGACAGAGCTCCCTCAGAGGGAGGAAGAGGAGGAGAGAAGGGCAGAAGGATAGAGAACGAGAGAGAATCAGAGGGAAGGAAGGAGGGTAAGAAAAAAGGAGAGAGGGAGGGAGAGAAAGAGCAGAGGGGGATGTAGAAAGGGAGGAATAGAGAGGGAGGGACTCAGAAGGAGAGAGATGGAAAACGAGTGGTGTGTTCCTCACCTCCGCTGTGGCGTTATTAAGTGAGCTACTGATTATTACACGCCATTCTGCACTAATACAGCTTTCATCATCAACTCTACCAACGCAAACCCACCCCACCATCACGTCTTCATGTGCACCATGTGGTCATGTAACAGGGCAGGGGGGGTGTGTGCGTGCGTGCGTGTGTGTTATACCGTAACTCCAGGAGGTCGTGGGATGCCCACAAAAAGATGATCCAGGAAGTTGGCGCTGCGCCCCAAACCCAGCACTGTGTAGGGCAACTGGAGAGAGAGGTGGGCAGACTGACTGAGCTGTCCCGCTGGAGAGATGGAGAGAGAGACAGAGAGAGATGGAGAGAGAGAGATAGAGATGAGAGAGAGATTGAGATGGAGGGGGAGAGAGAGATGGAGAGAGCGAGATATGGAGAGAGAGATGGAGAGAGAGATTGAGATGGAGAGAGAGTGAGAGAGAGAGAGAGATGGAGAAAGTGATAGAGAGAGAGATGGAGAGAGAGGGAGAAACACCATTAGAGTGATACTCAAAACTCAGTAGTATCTCTAAAGTGCTGCTACTGCTGTAGTAATACACAGAGAGGTTTTCAGTGTGTTTTAATGTGTTTACGACTTCAAACATGACGGCCCCAAGCCACAAGACGTGTGTGTGTGTGTTCAGTGAGTGGTCAGCTGAATACAGAGTATAACTGGTGTAGAGAGTGTGAAAGAGTGAATAAAATGAGAACAACACTTACTCACTCTTATACACTCTCTTACAGAGTGACTGTTTAACTACTGCTCCCAACATACAGAAATGTCCCCACAAAGTCACAGTACTCCCTGTATTACAGGGGAAGTCCTCACAACAGCCTACACACACACACACACACACACACACACACACACACACACTGCAGCTGGGGAAAAGGTCAGTCTATTGCTCAAGTGTTGGAGGAAGCAGTCAGAGCTGGTGTAATGAGGCCATTAAAGAGAAAACAATTAGCTGTGTGTAAGCTGATTTCATCATGATATATGAGAGAGAGAGAGAGAAGCAGAGAGAGAGTGAGAGAAGGAGAGAGAGAGAGAAGGAGGGAGGGAGATGGAGGGAGGGAGATAGAGGGAGATGGAGGTAGATGGAGGGAGGGAGATGGAGGTAGATGGAGGGAGGGAGAGGGAGGTAGATGGAGGGAGGGAGAGGGAAAAGGAAGGAGAGAAGGAGGATGAGAGGGAAGAAGGGAGGGAGGAAGGAAGCAAGACCAAGAGCAAGACTGAGGAAGAGGGAGAACGAGAGAGAGAAAGAGAATGACAGAAGCAACAGAAAGAGAAAGATAGAAACAGAAAAAGAGAATAAGTGAGAAGGAAACATGGACAGTGAGAAAGAGAGAGACGGCTAGAGAGAGAAGAGAGAGAGAGCATGTGTTCATTTTAACAGTGTGCCATCCAAACATAGACAACATGGCTGCCTCAAACCAACTGCTGTGTGTGTGTGTGATGAATGGCCTCGTCCACACAGCGCTGCAGTAACACTTCTTATCCCCAGCCTGGCAGAGAGAGACAAACTAAAACCTGGTGGCAGTGCAGAAGAGATGGAGAGAGAGAGTATTATGTGTGTGTGTGTGTGTGTGACGCTTATGTGCTTCCTGTCATCTTGGCAATAAAGAAGCTGGAGGTGTTCAGATCTATTACAGAAGAGATGCTCAAGCAGAGGTCATTATCACACACACACACACACACACACTCTCACGGTAAGAGCACTTGTAATGAGCAGGGCTATGATTTGATAATGTTTGGCACTGGCTGAGATGTTGATTTGATGGAGGGAAGAGTGCAAGGGTATAGAGATTACACACACACACACACACACACACAGGAGAGAGGGAGAGATGGAGGGAGAGAGAAAAAGAGAGAGAGAGGAAGGCCGGGAGAGAGAGGGAGTGGGGGGGAGAAAGAGAGAGAGAGAGGGAGAAGGGGAGAGAGAGGGAGAAGGGGAGAGAGAGGGAGAAGGGGAAGGAGGAAGGGAGGGAGAGGGAGGGAAAGAGAGAGAAAGAGAGAGAGAGAGAGAGGGAGGGGGAGAGAGGGAGAAGGGGAGAGAGGGAGGGAGGGAGGGAGAAGGGGACAAAGGAAGGGAGAGAGAGGGACGGAAAGAGAGAGAGAGAGGGAGTGAGGGGGGGTGAGGAAGGGAGGGAGGGAATAGAGGAGAGACAGAGAGAAGGAGAGATGGATGAGAGGGAGTGGAAAGGGTGAATATTCTGTGTGTGTGTGTGTGTGTGTTGCTGACAGCCCTCTCTGTTCGTCTGACTAATTACAGGACCCTGCTGAAGTCTGACACTGATCTCCAGCCTCATCCCTCCTGCATCCCTCCATCCCTCACTCCTCTGCAGGCCAGCTCCTTTCCTCCCTTCTCCTCCGCACATCCTGCGTTAATAACCATCAACATATAACTAATGCTTAGATTTGTCTGATGCCTGAAAGGAAGCGCTTGTGCCAGTCAGAGCCCGTGCATTTTGTCTTAAAATGTATGGCGTTATTTTGTGCCAAAATTCTGAGCATGCAGTGGAAGGCCTGTAAGCAAAATCTCTTGTCTTTACCCGCTCAACTCTTCCTGCACGTGTGCTCGAAGTGCTCTGCCCTTGCGTTCACTCTCGCTCAACTTGGCACTGTGTTAGAAATTTCAGAGCTATGGCATTATGTTTGTGCCAATATTCTGAGCATGCAGTGCAACTTTGGTGAGCAAAATATCTTGTCTTTACATGCTCATATCGTACATCCCTAGTTACTCGTCTCATCGATTACTAATAACTGGTATCAGCATCGGCCCCGAAGAAAAACACATTGGCCGACCCCTCGTTATCTTACTAAGTGTTCAAATTAGGGTTGGGCGACGTACTGAATAGACTGGATATACATCTGTGCCTGTTCCACGTGCAATGTAGTAAATGACGATACTGTGAATTTTGAGCACAAATCCTCATGTTAATGTTAAGCAGAGAACATGTACGTCACTTTCCAGTTTGCCGTCTCTGCCCTCTCAAAGCGCACTCCTCCGGCCATCCAGAACACTATCCTAGCGCACCAGTAGTGGAGGGAGGCATGCGTGCAGAGAGAAGTGAATATCTACACCATTTCAGAGACATTAACTGTTGATGGAAGCGACCGACTTGGTTACGAAGGAAAACAGCCCTGCTTCTGGGGCAGTTGGTGGTGTAATGGTAGGGTGTTCGCCCCGTGATCGGAAGGTCGCAGGTTCAGATCCAGGGCCGGTAAAGTTACCACTGAGGTACTCATGAGCAAGGTACCGTCCCCAAGCACTTCTCCCTGGGCGCTCATTAGCTGCCCACTGCTCCTTCATGGATGGGTGAAATGCAGAGGTCCCATTTCATTGTGGTGCACTGTGTGCTGTGCTGTGGTGTGTTCACAATGACAAATCACTCACTTTCACTTCTGTCATTCTGGGCATGAAAACGCATAAATGGCATTGTTTGCAATGTAAACTGGAGCCGCATCACAATGATGCGATGGACACGTGTCCGGAATAAACACTGAAAATATCAAATAAATAGTTGCATTGTGATTAAAATAGTGGTTGTTGTTATTTATCAGCTAAAATATGAGTTTTGTCTGTAATAAAGGGGAATGACTGACTGAACTGGAGAGTTTTTGTGAGCACTCGTAACTCTCATGCGAAACGTCATCATTCTTAAAAACGCAGTGTTTATTCCAGACGTGTGTCCATTGCATTATTGTGACACGGCTCCGAGCCATGCGCGGGGGATTGTGGCAAATGTAGTTCTCTCTCAGAAAGAGAGAATATATCAAGATTTATATTGTGCTTGAAAATATCGTGATATTATTTTTAGGCCATATCGCCCAGCCCCAGTTTAAATAATGTTATCATACTGCATTGTACAGGTTATATAAGGTGCTGGGACCCCAGCGTTCCCCAAGCAGAACCACATCTTCTCAGCATTAGTGCTTGTGTCTCTCTGAATGAGTCAGGTCTTCCGTTTCTTTGCTGGGATTCAGACGGATCTGGCTCTCCTGCGACAATCCCAGCTCCATCAGGAGAGACTGAATCAGACCGGCTTTTCACGGCAGCGGTAAATTGAGCAAATATTTCTCAAAGCAGCCGCCTCAACCGTGGCAAACTCGTCACATCGGTAGGTTGAAATGCTCATAATAGACGGGTGCGTAGGAGGGCCCTGGAATATTTGATTGGCCACAGCGGGGTCTTGAGGGCTAAAAGATGAAGAACCTCAATTTCACCTCCTCGTCGCTTATTAAGAGAGAAAAAACTCCCATAAACGTATCCCGGCCTTTTCTTTACATAGCGTGGCTGAACGGCTGCCGGGCGCAGGGCTCTCCAATAGTTTGGAAATAATTATGTTTCCAGAAAGTGCTCTAATGAAGTTGTTCTGCTGCTGGATCAGGACTGTAGGATACTGTTTTGTGTGGAAAAAGTTCCAGTGGTACCTCAGTACTCGAACTTAATCTGTTCCAGAAGGCGGTTCGAATTCCAGTATCTCCAGGATTTCGCAGGCCTTTTTTGATATTGTTGCGGCTTACAATGCCTGATTTTACGGCAGCTTTTCTAAACAAAAAATGCATTGAAAGTTTTGTTGCAAGAAAGTTCCGTGAGCAAGTCAAAGTTGCGGAAAGAAGTTGCAATTTCCCCCCTTTATAATTATTTGTTAACAATGAATTAAAATTGGCGCCCGCCTCGTGCCTGCAGTCCCGGGATAGGTTCGGGTCCCTGTCACCCCAATACAGATTAAGCAGTTCAGATAAGAAGTGAAAGTGAGTGATTACTTGTCATTGTGAACACAGCACAGCACAGTACACAGTGCACCCCACCCAAATGTGACCTCTGCATTTGACCAATCCGTAAAGGAGCAGCGGGCAGCTAACAAGGACACGGCCTTCGAAAATAGACCAACAATCTGATGGTTTTACACAGGAAAGGTTGTAAAAAATAAATGAATTAATTCTGACAATTTCCATCAAAAACAAGGTTTGAGTGCTGAATTGCTGGATTTTTGAACATCACTCTCTCCCCTCATTTGGCCATTGGTCTGAGTGCCGCTCTCGACCCCGCCCCGAGTCACTGCCCTCTCCGCTTCGTCACGCCGGACGGATATGAGCTCAGCGGCTGCAGCAATAAAGCCAATCTCAGAAGCAACGACCTCTGGCCAAACTGCACCAGCTACATGAACCCGCTGATGCTGCTGGAACTCCTGCTTCCCTGCCAAACTAAAGCCACCGAAAAGACAGACATATCTCAGACGAGGAGTGGGACCAGAGCTGGACATTTTTTCCCTCTGCTTTCACTGTTTAAAATCTCATGTGTGATGAAAGAAAGAAAGGGAATGAGAGAGAGTCTACAAGAAAAGGTAGATATTCAGGACAAAAATGGAGACTCCTGACAGATGAAGAAGCAAACGCACAAATTTCCCTTTTCCACTGCACTATCACACACTCAAACTCTCCGAAATATGTAAAAACCTGTCCATCCCCCTCACACACACTCATACACCACCTGAGAACGCTAGTGAACCCACATCAGCACCGCGTATGACACATCTCGCCCACAAATAAACCAAAACGATTATCAAACTTCACCGCTGCTCATTTAGATTCAGTGTGTGAGTCAGCGGGAAGAAGAGAAACTCTCAGAACGAGACGGAGCGAGAGCGAGAGCGAGAGAGAGGAGAGTGAACTCGGGTGCTGAGGGATTACTCAGGGTAAGACAGATGTGTGCGACTGCAGCGGCCAGGCGAGACTCCGGTGGAGCGGCAACGCGGCGAGGGCTTTTAGACTCCCCACATAATTCATCTCTTTAAAGAAAAAAAAATAAAGAAGAATCACCATTTCTCCCGACGTGCATGGAGCGACGGCCCGCTGATCTATTATTTCCAGTTATCTGAAAATAATTCCTGTCCTTTTAGCCCCCTCGGTAATTTATCTCTGAAATGGCTCTGTCACGTCTCCCGATCGGCACTGGGGATACGAACTGTTCTTCCTCGTCTCCCAAACTCCCAAACACTCTCACACTTCAACATACTTTCGGGAAAACTGGCTAGACATAACGATGAGTGCATAATAGGGATGTAACGATACATCAATCTACAGCGTTATAACGATTCAATGATCAACGATCCTATAGCATCGATCTAAAATGGAAACATGGATCACATATCATACATAATGCAGACCCTCCAGGATTTCACCATGTTGCGATCGCAAGTATTAGAGCAAAATTACTGGTTTAGAAGACGCAGGAAACGTGTGATAAAAACATCTCACATTTACCTTCATAGATAAGCACATGATTACTGGTTAATAACAATAATAGCTGTTTTGTTCCACTGATTTTAATTAATTTTTAAAGAATCATTATAAAGGGGGAAAAACTGAATTTGAAACAAAATCGTATCGTAGCAGACTTTACAGACATCGAATCGATACAGTATCATATTGTAATGAAATCTGTGATTAGTACCAATGAGGAAAAGACAGGAGGCAGAACTGGAGGTTGCAGAGCTCAAGATGTTGAGGTTCTCTTTGGGAGTGACGAGGATGGATAGGATCAGGAATGAGTTCATCAGAGGGACAGCTCATGTTAGATGTTTTGGAGATAAAGTCAGAGAGGCCAGACTGAGATGGTTTGGACATGTCCAGAGGAGAGACAATGATTACATAGGTAGAAGGATGCTGAGCTTGGAGCCACCAGGCAGGAGGCTGAGAGGAAGACCAAAAAGGAGATTTATGGATGCGGTGAAAGAGGACATGAAGTTAGTTGGTGTGAGGGTAGAGGACGCAGAGGATAGGACTAAATGGAGACAGATGATTCGCTGTGGCGACCCCTGAAGGGAAAAGCCGAAAGAGAAAGAAGAAGAAGAAGACACTATAGCTACTCCTAAGCTCTAACTCCAACCATCACCTCAGTAAGAGACAAAATCCTTCATAACAATACGCAGGTCTGTCCCCAATCTGCAGGAGTCTGAAATTTGACCCCCAAAACAGTCTAGCTCAGAAACACACACACACGCATGTACAGACTTGCAGTCCTGGGTCAAGGCCCTACCGGCTTGAAAAGACATTTCACACGCTATTTGGAGAACAAACTGCATTAACCTGCTGACATTTACGCTGTGAGCTCATCTGATGCCATACTCCTCATTTCTCATGCTTCTGTTCTGCACACTTAAAACGGAGAACTTAAGCTGGGGTCTGACTTTGGTCTGTGTCCTAAACCTTCGAATACAAATGTCCTTGAGAGCCCGGCTTGCATTAAATAACACAAAATGTGCGAACTCACACGCTAAGAGGGAGAGGAAGAGGGAGACTTAGTGAGGCACTTAAATATTGACCTGGGACGGATGTTAATTACAACTACTCATGCCACTGTAATTAAGTCGTTTTTTGGGGGGTACGTGTATTTTTCTGAGTATATTTCTGTATAAGTCTGTAATTTTACCTGCACCTGAGCACTAATTAAAGTAGGTAATCAACTCCACTACCCTTACAGTCATATTTCGTTTCTGATTACAACTGCAATTTGAATTGATAATAACATGCGGGGTCTAAGCACACGTCGCAAAAGCTCTTGAGAAGAGTCAGTACTACTTGACTTTTATTTAACTCTGATTTTACGTACATTCACAGAAGTATGATTGTATTCCAGTAGTGAAATGGTATTGTAATGCTGAAAACATTAGCTCACTGGGTTTTCTTCAGATCTACAGTTGCAAAATATTATACTATACTAATATTATGCTCTAGATTAAAATTAAGAAAATGAGGCCCAGAGTTTCCACAAATACAATAATGTCCTTACAAATCCAGAAAAATCAGAAAATCTCACTTTTCCTCATTTTTGAGTTAGAAGACTGATAATGAGGTCGTAATAACCACTGGGAAATCTTTCGAGTGCTTTTGTAATACATCATGAGATTTGCAGTAAGTCTTGTGCTTTTAAAATATCTCTGTATTATATAAGATCATGGCCCGGGTTCAGACACAGCCGTTCGTTTCGTGCAGAGAAACAGACTCCATTGATTTCCCTGTGTAGCTCTGAGTGTGTGTATGAGTGTGTGCGTGGCTTTCAGCAGCAGTAAAGCGAGACTCACCCGAGGCGTTCTTCAGGTAACCGTTAGCGTCCACCGATGTGTACATGACATATGGGCCGGGCTGATTCACACCGAACGGCTGTGGGCGGAACACACACACAAACACACACATTTATTCATCAAATATGATCATCAGTGTTTCGGGAAAATAGTGACTTAAAAACTAGTTGAACTACTTTTTTCACATCACAGTGCGCTACTGTCAGCTGTGAGATGAAATTGGAGGATAAAGTCCACTTGGGTCAAGATGGAAGCTAGAATTCATGCCCATATTGATTCCCATGTTGTTTTATTCAGACCACATGTAAATGAAAATACATAATTTTAGTTTTTCACATAAAAAGTAAAACTTTTAATCATTAATAGCCTCATTCACCGACTGCAGTTAAGGTTGAACTTAATTCCTGAAATGCCAAACAGAGAGAATTTTCACTTACGCAAGTTAAAGTTTTCACAGCGAGAAGGTTCTGGGTTCGAACCCCGGGGGCGGCCGTGGGGCCTTTCTGTGTGGAGTTTGCATGCTCTCCCCGTGTTCACGTGGGTTTTATCTGTGTGCTCCGGTTTCTTCCCACAGTCCAAAGGTGTGCACTATAGGTTAATTGGCGACTCTAAATTGGCCCCGTAAGGTGTGAATGTGAGTGTGATTGTGAGCGTTGGTGTCTGCCCAGTGTTGTCCCCTGCCTTGCACCCGTAAGTCTCCGGGATAGGCTCCGGTCCGCCCCCCCCCGATCCCAGTTGGGATGAAGCAGTTCAGATAATGAATGAATGAATGAATGAATGAATGAATGAATGAATGAATGAATGAATGCCTACAAATATTGGGCCTCAGTCATCAATATGTGACCCTCCACGGCAAAACCTGTCGCTTGTCGCAAATTTTCAAAATTGAGTTAGTGTTTTCATGAAAGGGCATAAATCAAGCCTCAAAACGATACCTATATGGAATGAATGACATATGACTGAGATATCAACATTCAAAGGAGTCGGGTTTCTCCTGTCACGCTATGTGAGAAACAGAGAAATCTGCCTTTAAAGTTGACTATCGATGTAGCACTCACAGACGCTTGGTGCGGTCGCGGCTACGTTTGCATTTACGGTAGCCTACGCTGCATTCACAGCCACACGGATAGCCTACCTGCGTTAGGTTAAGTGAACTCGGGAGACGAAGATGGATTCCGGAGAAATATCTTCACGCTAGTCAACCAGTGGATTTACCGTAAATATAGTAGGTATAATAAGTAGAGGGGTCAAAACAGAAACTTTTAACATTCTGCTGGAATTGAATTCCTCACCTCAAGAAAGTCACGTTTTAGGATGGAAAGGGTAAGTTTTTCAGCGAAATTTATTCACAACAGCACAGTATAGACCTTCCACTGTTACAAAACACTAAAAACAAAAAATCCAAAATTTTACCCCACGCAACGTACACAGTCGTTTTTCTCGGAAACCTCCGTTGCGACAAGCGACTGGTTTTGCCGTGGAGGGTCACATATCTTCTTAAGAATTTAAAAAATTTGTTCTTAAGAGATTTGTTAAGAGTAATCTATGTCAGATTCATGATGTGTTCTTAAGCAGCAGAATTGTTTGCACCTGTGTTCCTAAGAATGATGAATCCCACACCTGTGTAACTGCATCTTAGCCACTTGTAATCAGAAGTACCTTCTGGTTGTAAAAGCTAACGTTTAGAAGCAGCTCCCCCAACACTGATTATCATCCCTGAATCAGGAAGAAGACATGAGATTTTAACGGCGAGGCGGCATGTAGATAAAGACGTTGCTTATCACGCTCGACAGCAGCAGCAGCAGCAGCAACTCTCCAGCAGACGCTCGCCATTTTTCTTAGCGTTCTGCTATTTGTGTCTCCCCCACTACAGCCCCGGGCCAGCCACAACACCGCATTCATATCCCTGATTTATGATGCTCTCACACACAAGCTGATATTTTACCCTCTCCATCACATTAGACTGATCCATGTACAAATCATAAAAGAGCGACTCAGATTATACACACACACACACACTGCCGCGCTGGCTCTCAATGCAGATGTACCTTCATAGGCGTGTCGATCACAAGCTTCATCATGATACGTTGTTATATGGATTCAACCAAAAACCATTCGATGTCTGCCGATATCACAGAGTCTGTCACAATATGATTTAGATTTAATTCGATTCTGGAGCCAGCGATCGATATGAGACAATATTATGTGGAGGTTCTGTCTGATGGTTCCACTCATGAAAGCTTGTTTTTTTCGGCAGGTCTTAGTACAAAATAAATAATTTCATTCTGACAATTTCAATCAAAAATAACGTTTGAGAGCTGAATTGTTGGATTTTGTCGGAAATTGTGCGCTCTGTGCAATTTTACAATCTTTCATATAAAAACTATACATACGCGTGAAATGACAAAGCAGCTTTGTGATGGTCAGACAGAGACACCAATCAACTGATGGCTTTTGTCGGGTTGAAGTACAAAATAAATGGTCAAATTCTGACTTCTATGATGGAAAATACTGTTTGAGTGACGAATAGTTCCACTTGGTTCAAAATGTTGAGCTCAGTACAAATTTGCAATTTCCCGTATAAAGCATGCCACGGAACTCGGTTCATCTTCCAAGATTTTGTTCATACCCCAAGCTCCAATTTGGCCAAAAAAATCGGCTTACTCCAAAATATTTGAAGCTATTTGAGAACCGAAGGTACCACTGTATATATGATGTACTGTTGCATAATCGCTTTATGGGGCAGTTGGTGGCGTAACGGTAGGGTGTTCGCCATGAAATCAGAAGGTCGCAGTTTCGAATCCAGGGCCGGTAAAGTTACCACTGAGGTACTCATGAGCAAGGTACCGTCCCCAAGCACTGCTCCCCGGGTGCTTGTTAGCTGCTCACTGCTCCTACACGGATAGGTTAAATGCAGAGGTCACATTGCTTTGTGGTGCACTGTGTGCTGTGCTGTGGTGTGTTCACAATGACAAATAATCACTCACTTTCAATTCTTTTGTAAATGCAACTGTGAAAAATCTCTGAAAATAAGTCAGCATTTGCCAAAATTACAGGCAAAAAGATATAAACAGACTCACAGTGTAGTGTTCAAAAGCAAAAGATGAGGAATAAAGAGAAAATAAATAAATATATATGTAAATATGGAGAGTGGGAGAGTGGGCCTGAGTCTTATGTTATGTGAGTTACTCTCAACATGTACTGCAATTTTCTGGCTCTGAGTGAACAAGTCGGAGCTGAAACACCATGAGAGTCGATCAAGCCATTTGTTCAGCCGAGCTAGCAGCATGCTCCGGGAATGTTCCACTGTGAAAAAACAATTCTGTGTGTGTGTTTCTGACCCAGACATATTTTGAAAACTCTATGCTTGCAGACTGGAGACGGAACCACTTTTGAGGAGAAAAAAGTCCCCATTTGGTTATTGTTAAGACATCTTTTGTATTAAAAGGAATGCAACACAAGTAAACGTCAAAAAGCTGGAGATTTTCATGTTTATTTCTGCTGCAATGTTAAGAGTTTGGTTAAGGGGGCGGTCATCAGTTTACTGAGCCACGCTCATCGTTAATAAGCAAAAGTGTAATAAACAGACCCTCCAGGATTTCACGATGTTGCGATCGCAACTATTATCACAAATTCAGCCAGTCCCCGCAAATTCATTACTACTGTGCAATTTTTGACCAATCATTGTTACGTTTAAAAGACGCAGAAAACGCATGTGATAAAAGTGTTTCACATTTACATTCAAAAATAACGAAATGATTAAGGGTTAATAAAAATAATAGCAGTTTTGTTCCCTTAATTCTTTAATAAAGAATCATTATAAAGGGGAACAAAAATTGCAAACTTTTCCACAACTTTGACTTGTTCCCACAACTTTATTGCAACAAAACACCTAAAACACCACAACTTTCATTACAATTTTTTTCTTTTAGAAAAGCTGCTGCACAATCAGGCATTTTAATCTCAAAAAATTCTGAAGGGACTGAATAATTAAAGTGACCGTGAGTATTTGTCACTGTGAACACAGCACAGCACACAGTGCACCTCAACCAAATGTGACCTCTGCATTTGACCCATCCTTGATGAAGCAGTGGGCAGTTTTCTGGCAGCATCCGGTGGGGGAGCAGTGCTTGGGGACGGTACCTTGTTCATGAGTACCTCAGTGGTACCTTTACCGGTCCGGGACCTGAACCGGCGACCGTCCGATCATGGGGCCTAACTTCCCAACCCTAACTGGCCCAAGTAAGTAAGTATGTATGTGTGTGTGTGTGTGTGTGTGTGTGTTCATGTATTTATCACATTGTGGGGACCTTTTTGTCCCCTAAAATCACTTTCATCTGTTTCTTGGGGCTTTGTGGGGACATTTGAGAGGCCCCCATTTTGTTTGGGTGTTTTTTAATAGTTTTTGGCACTCAGTTCATTGAAAAGGTTTGTACTATTAAAGCTGGAATATTTTTTCTAATGAAAGAGTGCGTATTTTAACATAACTGAAGATGTAGTTACAGGCTGGACAGGGAGGAGTCACACAATGGTGTTTTTAAAGACACGGTACATGAACACACACTGAGGAAAGTAATCACAGTACTTGAAATAATATTAACAGAATTTCAGAAATAATCATTATGGAGAAGTTTACGTGGATTAGAGGTTGTGAATGTCTGTTCTGATAAATGTTGGATGAATTGCCCGGCCCTATGCTAACGTGTTCCAGGGGAAGGTGTAAAAAGGAGTTTTTCTCTGCTCCCTCTCCAGAAAAGTTGATCTGAGAATCTTCGGGGAGTGATGTGTGAAAGGAGCTTAGAAGTGAAGAGCTTTAATGGAAATGCGGTGTGTGTGCGCGTGTCTGTGGACCTGCAGCGGTCGGGTCGGGGTGGAGTGATGGATCACGACGAGACGAGGAAAACCTCGGGTGCTGGTGCAGAGCAAAAAGCCATTCCAGAGTGTGTGGAGAAGTGTGTGTAAGAGTGTGTGTGTGTGTAGGTGTAGGTAGACGCTTTCTTCCTCGGGTTAGTGATAAGCTAGGACAGCTTGTCAGAGCCGGTGTGTGAGATGATGCTCTACACGCTCCCAAATCTCCACCAATCACGCCGCGGCGAAAACCACAGAGCGGCCGGCGAAATAGCGCGGGGGCGAGAGAGATGGATGCTGGGGAATGCGTATATGGGGGAACGGCGTGATGGAGAGAGACAGAGGGATGGACTGAGAGGGAGCTGGTGTGATACAGAGAGAGATGGATAGAGTGAAAGTGAGAGTGACGGAAAGAGAGTGAGAGTCTGGATTATTGGCTCTTTATTACACAGCTCTGTAGCTGATAAGGCTGGACAATATAAACCTAAATCATTATCACAATTAATTGAACTTTTTAACTTCATTATAATTAATAATATAATTTACTATAATATAATTTTAATAGTTTAGTTTTTAGGGGTTTTTCTTGCCCTCGTAGTTCTCGAACAAGGTTTGTACCCTAAATACGCTCAGCTGGAATTAGAGCTGCAACAACTAATCGATTAAATCATTTAAAATAGATTCATAAGATAGTTGCCAACTAATTTAATAATCGATTAGTTGGGTCTACGTTATTATACACATGTACAGTAAGCTAAACAAAGCCGAAGTGGCCGTAAGGCAGCATTAAGCTGGATGCCAACTGCCATAAAAGAAGAATAAGAAGGAGACGAGAACCAGTGCCGTGGCTTGCCATCACAAAACTGAAGTAATTGTGTAGAAACGCATGAATGACGTTTTCATGATGTAAACACATGCGCTGTTTGGGAAGTTATTCGCTAAAGCGTTCCAGTTCAACTGAGGTCCTCATGCCAAGGTTTTTCTTGCCACTGTATCCAATACAGAGTTACATGAGGTGTAACGATGGACACTCCTATCCACTGGTCAACAAGCCCACTGCATTGATCCAAAATGAAAAGTCCTGGACCCTGTCTCGTGTACAGTCTCATCTCGAGAGCTGAGTGTCTGGTCACACCCCTGGTATATTTATTCTCTCACATTTCCACTGCTTCTTTCATTTTTCACGTTTGCGGGAGCCTGTAAAACGTGCATTTCACTGCATGATTCATGAAGTTCTAACAACACTGTAGTGCGCTTTATGGTGTTGTTTATTTCCGTAGAGTAGTTCATCACTTTTAGGCCAGACTGAAAGCTAGAGCAGTAAGAAGTCATGTACAGTCAGAGAGATGGAACAGAGAGACAGCAGAAAAGTGTGGAAGAAAAAAAGAAGACAGAAGGTGATGGTGGAGAAACGCTTTAAAGGCAGAGTGGTGATGGATGAGTGAATCGTTCAGGTGAGAAAGCTAAAGAAATAGATATATCACACACACACAATGACATTAAAGGTGACTGGCGGGAGAAGAGCAATGTGCTTACCTTTACTTTATCAGGACAATCGTTGGAGCACAGACCACTCAGCACTGGAGAGAGAGAGAGAGAGAGAGAGAGAGAGATTGTAGGAAGAGAGAGGGAGAGAGAGCCAGAAAGAAAGAGTGAGTAAGAGAAAGGGAGGGAGGCAAGAAGGGAGAGAGGTATAGGGAAAAAGAGAGAGATGGAGGGAGGGAGGGATGGAGGGAGGGAGGAAGAGAGAAGGGAGGGAGGGATTGAGGAAGGAAGAGATAAGGGAGGGAAGGAGGGAGGGAGGGAGGAAGGAAGAGAGGAAGGGAGGAAAAGAGAAGGGAGGGAGGGATGGAGGGAGGAAGAGATAAGGGAGGGAAAGAGGGAGGGAGGAAGAGAGAAGGGAGGGAGGGATGGAGGGAGGAAGAGAGGGAATGAGGGATGGAGGGAGGAAGAGAGGGAGGGACAAAGACAAGGAGGAAGGATGGGAGGAAGAGAGGGAGGAAGAGAAGGAGGAAGAGAGGGAGGAGGAAGAGAGAGAGTGAGAGACGAAGGGAGGAAGAGAGGGAGGGTTTGATGAATGGAGGAAGAAAGAAAGAAAGTTTGTAGAGTTTTTGTATCCACTGTGTTTATACAGTTCTGTTGATCTGACAATTCCCCAGTATTGCATATCCGTCTGCTGTGTGTGTGTGTGTGTGTGTGTGCGTGTGTGTGAGGGGAGAGAGGGGAGAGAGGGTAATGGGGGAGGGTGGGAGAGAGAGGAGGAGAGAGGGAGGGGAGAGAGGAGGAGGGAGGGAGAGAGGGGAGGGGAGGGAGGTGAGTGATGGAGGGAAAGAGGGGAGGGAAAGAGGGGGAGGGAGGGAGGGAGGGAGGGGGAGAAAGTGAGAGAGAGAGAGAGAAGAAAGGAGGGCGAGAGAGGAAGAGAGGGAGGAGAGAGAGAAAGAGATTAATTATAAACAATTTTACAATATATTTTATGCTTGTTTTTTTATGTGGCACTGAGATAGTAATGCAGATCAGATCACACACACGCCCTCACACATCCTCACACATCCTCTCTCACACACACCTGAAGATCCCCACTCATTAGGTCCATAGCAGCAGTAGAGTAAAAGTAGAGTAATGGTGAAAAATGAGTCTGATCATCTATCACACACACACACACACACAGATACACACACACAATCAATAGCATCCACTCTCAATAGATCTACACTGATGAACAGTGGGACACACACACACACACCTGTCATTTCTCCCCGTGCCGGCTGTCCGTTTCTGACAGTGTGAAAATATCAAGTAAAAGCACAAGTGGAAAATAAACAAATCAACAACAAAGACACAAAGAAACAGCTTCACTAACACAGAGAGAGGCGATGGTGGTGGTGGTGGTGGTGCTGGTGATGATGATGATGATGATGATGAAAGGGCTGAAAATGCGTCTCACTCAGTAAACAGAGTTGTGACTAAACTGCGGTGGTTAGAGACCCACATCTCGTCAAAATCTCTCTGAAGCTGCTCACAGAAAACATCCACCAAACACACTCCGCTCAGTAATTATACCTCACACTCCGCACTCACCAACAACCAGGAACATGGGCATGTGCATTTGGGGCAGTTGGTAGTGTAGCCGTAAGGGAGTTGGCCCCGTGATCAGAAGGTTGCCGGTTCAAGTCCTGGACTGGTAAGGGTACCACTGAGGTACTCGTGAGTAAGGTACCGTCCCCAAGCACTGCTCCCCGGGTGCTGCCAAAAAGATCAAAGAGCCACTTCCATTTCCTAATCTGACGGACAGTTTCCCTGGAGCCACTTGGGGTTAAGTGTGTTGCTCAGGGACCCAATGATGGCAGTGCTAGAGGTATAACTCAAGACGACGACCTCTTGGTCCAGAGGCGAGTATCCTAGCAACTAGACCACCAAACCACCCCAAATATACATGAACGGAGCACATGTAAATCATTACAAGCAGCAGTTGGAGCGTAGCTGTTAGGAAGTTGACCCGATGATAGGAGGGTCATAGGTTCAATTCCCGGACTGGTAAAGGTACCACTAAGGTACTCATGAGCAAGGTAACAATGTGTGCAAACACTGCAGTAAATTATTGTAAATTATTACTATTACAAAACCGGAATCTATTGTTGTACATTAAATGTGCACAAGACCTGCAGCAGATTATTTTGAATCTACAGACAATATTAAAAATCTTTGACTTTTGGAGACCGTTGTTTATTAATTAGTGTTTTAATAACTCAGGATTCCTTTAACTTACAGAAACCACACACCGTCAGAATCACAAAACTTTCAACTTACCGCACATTATATTCATTCCTGTGTGTGAAGTTATTTCTGTGCACAAAAACTGAAGTAACTGGGTAAAAAGGCTTTGCGATGTAAACACACTTTAACGCTCATGACTCTAATATGGAACGCCATCATGCACAAAAATGTAGTTCTCTTGCAGAAAGACCAAAAGCAGCTCATTTTATAGACCAAAATGAGTCCAAATCGCCTCAAAATGACCCAAAACTTTAGTATTTCTTCATTTCCAATTGATCAGAAAATATGTTTCCCATTTTAGAATGTTAGAATAAATGTAGAAAAATCAAATAATTCTACTGTACATCCAGATGGATACCAAATGGATAAAGAAGTGTTGGCACTAACCTTATTTTTCTTCACAGTACTGAACAATAGAATGTCTCTGTATAATAACAACTCTGCAAGTCAATAAAACGGACACTGCTCTTACTACTTCCAGCAGTTATATCTACAGATTCAGCACTTTTACACTACATAAAGCCAAAACAGTAAAAAAGTCAGTTTTCAGCAGAAAGATGCTGATTTCAAGACAGCGTTAGCATTTACACATCCAACTACGACGAATCTGTGTCGTGCAGGACGTCCTGAACACAACACAACAACAAAGCATGTATGACTAACTTCTACACACACACTAGAATAAGCCTAAAAACAATAGCAGAAAAAAACGCCCCAAATTGTCTTAGGTCTGTAAGGGCTACGGCAGTGTGTAAATACGTCACATAGATGAGGGAGTGCATGTAGAAGTGTGTGAATCATTAAAACAGTGACGTCTACGAGACACAAACACTTGAGATCAAAGTGCACAACTCATTACAGCAAAACTACACTCACAGTCTTCACTCAGGTCCAGTAGACAGATGTTTTACAGCCAGCTTTTCCATATGAGTGACTCGGTGAGCGTTTCTAACGCCGATCGGATGCTAACGGGGGACGTTTAGTTGTCATAAGCCGACTTATTCCTCATTTTCCGCCTGCATCTGGAGCCGTAAAGCCTGATGCACAGTGCAGAATTAATCAGAGCGCGAGTGGGAGAAACGCACTTTATAATCACAACGTCCCGCTTAATGGCGGCTTTCGCCGGCTCGCGGGGGCTCGATGTTCGTTCACGGCCAGATAAAGGGGGGATTATGGGATAGAGCGGGAGAGAGAAGTAGAAAAGATGGCTGAGAAATTAGACACCTCTCTGATTCTGAAAGAATGTTGCAACAAGAGTAAAAATAATAAAAATAGAAAAAACAATTGGTGTTTAAAATCTAGCTAAACTGCAAACTAACATACAATAGAACAAACGTGTATGTTATCAGTTTCATTATTATTATTATTATTGTTATTGTTATTATTATTCCACCCCCTTTTTGGCGACTCTTTCCACAGTTTTTTAACTGGAAATGCCGCTTCAACTCTAAACTGTGCAGGCTATAGCGGTGTAGTGTGCTTTCATACACGTTTTTGCCATGTGCACTTGTTGGCGAGTTATGTCCATTCTTCCTTTTCCTGTTATTTGTGAGAAACCTCTTTGCGTTTAATGACTTTATGTTGCTGAGTGCATTATGAACGGTGCGTTTGCGTTATAAATGGGATTTGAAAGCGTTTCTCAGCCTGTTTTATATCTTATGAGCACTATGAGTAATGTTCATATTGCCAAAACTCGTCTTATTCTTATTTTGTAGGAAATATGAATGTTTCCACACACAGCACTAGTACTGAGACACAACATTATGACAGTGGAATTTTCCACTTGAACTTACAGAAAACATACACATGGCGTCAGAATCTTATGTGACTGCATTATTGATATTGAACTTGTGGAGAATATGTACTGTATCTAGGAAGCTATTTTTTTATTGAAGTTCATTTACAGTAAAGGCTGAAATATACTTGCTGTTAACTACATACATATGTACATACGTACAGCCGCGATCAGTATTCTGTGTTCTTTGCGTCGGTTTTTGTGCACGTACTCAAAAATTAACGGAACGTATACGGAGATGCAATACCTGCGTAATTTATAGGGGGCAGTGTTGCGAGACCTGCACTCAAAAGTCAAGAAAAGAATTCCCCATTTGCTGCCGAGATCTATTAATTGGTCGAACATACCTTCTCCACAATTTTCATTTTCTTTTTGCTTCTTCGACTGAAGACATGTTTGTTTGGAATAACAGCTGACAAATTTAAGATACAGGTATTCATTCATTCATTTATTAGGTTTGCGGCCTCGACACTGACCCCTGGTGGTAAGGAGTACACACTACAGGTTACGACGCACAGTACGGATGCAAGTATATCAGCACAAACGTTAACAACGCAACTGTGTATGGATTCGCATACGTAGCTCACAGCAAGTATATTCCAGCCTTAAGTAGGCAGTTCAGTAATTATTTTAACCCTCACGCTAACCCTAACCCTCTTGCTGCAAAAAAACAAACACATTTGCATTTTATTGGGAAAATGCCTCTAGTTACTTTTTGAATTTGCAAATTATCCAGTTACTCTTACCACATGATGTGTGCTGCAACAAATCATCAGTCGCTCGTAGCTTGAAAAGCTTCCGTTTAAAAGTAGCTTCACCAAAACTGGTATTTAAGACACGTCGTATTGTCTGGTTCCACACCGCTGAACCGCAACCCACCACCCACTGTCACACACACAGACAAACACACACACGCAGACACACTGAGAGACAGACACAGACAGACACACACACAGCTGATCTGCAGGATTGAAATGGATTTTCTGTGAGACTAATGTAGACGAGTGCTGACCCTCCTCTCTGGAGATGGGCAGACAGCAGGAAAAGGAGAGGAGGATGAAGAGGAGAAGGAGAAGGAGGGAAAGGACGAATAGAGCAGGCTAGTAATCCTGCCTACTTTTTGCTTTTCAGGCTTTTTTCCCCTCTCTCTCTCTTCCCTCTCCTGCTACAGCCATGCAAGCGGAAGCAGATGAAAGCGGCGTTTTATTCCGCACCACTCCATCTGCAGAACAGACTCGGCACGCCGCTAATTAATTTGAGTTTTAATGTGAACATGCTTCTCTTATTAAAGACCTTAACTTCTAAAGAAATCTGACGTTTAGCTCGTGGTGAAAAGAGCAGTGGAGGAGGGCTCGGTCCTCTCTCTAAATCGCTAAACGAGGGCCTTTCGGAGAGCAAATTCCAAAAATCCGTTCATTTCGTTGTGACGGAGGAAAAGACAGATGCACAAATGATTTTGAGATACTGCTGTGAGACAGATCTTCGTGTTTTATATGCCAGATTTGGAGCGTAGCGCCTCTATGAGAGGTTGACCGATATCGGTTTGTCAGGGCCGATATCGATTCCGATTACAGCGAGTTAACGGGGTCGATAACTGATACTTGAGCCTGATACTTGATAATTTACAAACACCAAGTTCAGCTGAAACTCTCCTCCTTCTTGGAGCTTTACGCTGTGTGAGTGACAACAAGGCTTCGGCGTTGATTGGTTACTACTCAGAGACACAGCGAGAAGAGACGGCAGTGGAGCCACAGTAGCGCACCTTGAAATTACTTAATATCTGTGATGGTCAAAATTAGACACTGATGCTGATAATCAGCAAAATGCATAAATCGGCTCCGACAACTGGTTGACCCCTAGTTTAACTTTACCACAAACTTTTCAAGGGTTATTTTATGATGCCAGTAATTTTCTTTAATTGGAGCCTTTTGCTTATTATATGCTTGTTATTTATTGTAATAACGTACAGTACATTGGTAGTATAATGTTACGGAGTTGGCCCCGTGATCAGAAGGTCGCAGGTTCGAATCCCAGAACTGGGATTCATTTTACACATTAATTAATCAGTTAACTGCACTCACAGCAGCAGCATGTCAGAGCAGTTGGTAGTATAACGGTTACGGAGTTGGCCTCACGATCAGACGGTCGAGGGTTCCAGACCAGCAAAGGTGCTACTGAAGTACTCATGAGTAAGGTACCATCTCTAAGCAATGCTCCCCAGGTGCTGCACATCAGCTGCCCACTGCTCCATGTTGGGATGATTAAATTTCAACAGCCTCATTGGGATCATAAAAGTGGAAATAAACTTGGAACCATATACCAAAATAAAATCATACAATGCACACGAATGATTCCAATCACGTTTACGTCAAAAGGCGATTATTTCTCATTGTGAACACAGCACAGCACACACTGCACCACAACCAAATGTGACCTCTGCATTTGACCCACCCGTGAAGGAGCGGTGGGGAGCGGACATGGGCATGGGGACGGTACCTTGCTCATGAGTACCTCAGTGGTACCTTTACTGGTCCTGGAATTCGAACCGGTGACCTTCTGATGTCCCTAACCGTTGCTCTACCAGCTGCCCCTAAAATGTGAGGGTGCAACAAGGTTTAACGAGGTCAAACAGCAGCTTTGTAAAAGTGTAAAGGGGATGTGAATGAGTATCAGTGCGTGATCTCCGTTTGCGTTACAGGGGACGGTTCAGTTAGACTCCCTCGTGAGGATTTCTGCCGTATGGAAACATCTTACACATCCAGTGGAGTTATTCTGAGAAAGGCTGTGAGTAAGATTAAAGTTTCTTCTGCCGGCTCTCAGTCTTTCAACATCACAGCGGATCCGAGTTTCTTGAAGAACAACCCGATTTGCAGCAGGAACCCGAATCAGCCTGTGTTGAACAGCACTGCGAGAGTGTGAGACGTCAATCCTTATTACTAATTTATCACTAATGTATGTGTGTGTGTGTGTGTGTGCTGCAGTAGTGTCAAAAATCTATCTGCTGTGAGAGTTCACCTCCCACAATCCACTCAGAGCTCTACTCTACAATCTGGAACAAGGACAGAGATGGAGAACACACACACACACACACACAGATGCACAAAAACTCTCTCTCTCTCCCTCTCTCTCTCTGTCTCTCTCTCTCCCTCTCTCCATCTCTCTCTCTGTCTGTCTGTCTCTCTCGCTCTCTCCATCTCTCTGTCTGTCTGTCTCTCTCTCTCTCCATCTCTCTCTTTGTCTGTCTCTCTCTCTGTCTGTCTCTCCATCTCTCTCTCTCCACCTCTCTCTCTGTCTGTCTGTCTGTCTGTCTCTCTCTCTCTCTCTCCATCTCTCTCTCTCTCTCTGTTTCTCTCTCTCTGTTTCTCTCTCTCCCCATCTCTCTCTGGGCCGCTGCAGGATCGATCTCCTCTTTATTAACTGTGCTAACTGGAATGCCAGGCCGAGTTAGCGAGTGCATAAATGAGGCGCTGATTAGTGCAGTCTTTACGGGGCCGGGGCTGGGGCCACTGGTGCAGTAAAATCAAAAAGGCGGCTCCAGCTATGCATGCTAATGCTAAAGTGCTGGCTGCTAATGTGCTAACTGTTAGCGCACTGACAGCTGGCAGTCAACCGCAGACGAGCTGGTTTATGCATTTCATGAACAAATTCAGTAACAGCACTGTAATAATTAAGTGAATTACTCTTTATAATTATGGCCAAAAACACGTTCATCTGTTTCACTAACAATGTCAACTGCACGATGGATAAATTACCGCAGATTTCGCTGTGTGTACAGAGCCATAACCCTCATTTGAAAAGATCGATCGCAGCCAGTGATTAAACATCAGCACAGATCAGGCCATTTCTCACTCACAGTAGCACTCTGGTAATAACTGCCTCAATTATTAAATTAACTGCTTTAAAACAATAACTGCTTTAATGTAGATCTTTACTGCCTGCATATTACAGTGATAAACAGAGATATAGATGAGAGTAGGGCTCCAACTAATTATTACTTTGTTAATCGATTAATCATCGCATTATTTTTTCAATTAATCGATTATTAATCAGGTGGGTTTTTTTAAACATATTTCTTTTTCAGCATTTTTTAATAAATCAGATTGTCTTTTTCTATTTTTCTGTATTTATTTTTTACTCTCTAAAATTATAAAATGGAAAAAAAATTGATTAACTGAAAATGAAGAAATATTTTGGCCATTTTTAGTCAATTTGGACTGATTTTGGCCTATAATTAATTTTTGGCTCATTTCTGGGAGAGAACTACATTTTTGAGCAAGGTGGCGTTCCACATGAGAATCGCATCACAATTTACACAGAAAATGTCAAGTAAATGTCTGTATTGTGAGTAGAACGCTGGTTGTTTTTGTTATTTACCAGTTAAAAATGAGTTTTGTCTGTAATAAATGGGCAGATTTGACTGAAATGACTTCCCTGTGAGAGTCGTGCGCATAACAAGCAGCACGTGTTTACATCACGACAAAAGTCATTCATGTGTCTTTGCCTGTTTTTGTGACGGCGGGGCGCGGCACTGGTTCTCGTCTGGTGGTGCTTCACTGCCACCGCGGCTTTGGCTAGTTTACTGCCCCTAACGGTATAATAACATAGACCCAACTAATCGATTACTAAATTATTTGCCAACTATCTTAATAATCGGGTTTAATCGATTTAATTGCTTAGTTGTTGCAGCCCTAGTTCAGAGAACCTGAACAAAGAGATCGCACATTATAGATACACCCAGACCCACAAACAAGAGGGTCTCGGCTCACAGACTGGATGTAAAGTGGAGAACAAAGTCTGAATAATGTGCAGAGAAGAGACTCAACCATGTGAAATGATAAAGAGACTAGGTGTAAAGCAGAGAACAGACCTGGAGAAAGTCTAGAAGGAGCTCCAGAGAACACACCGAGTGTTAGGTAGTGAGAGTGAAAGTTTAAAAGAGACCTGGTGTAAAGCGGAAGGCAGACTAGGGGTAACATGCAGAACAGCTGTGGTGAGCGCTGGGTTTCTGCTCTGCGTGGGCATTGTAGCCATTACACTGTTAACTGCAGCTCTGGGAACAGCAGGAGGCAACGCTGCAGAGCCCAGATCTCACACCGAGCAAGCGTGTGTGTGTGTGTGTGTGTGTGTGTGTGTGGCCACGACACGGGTAGATTAATGAGGGGAGTGGATCAGTGGGTTAGTATTCACCGTGTGGACACCTACACTATAACCTCCATTCTGTACACACACTAAAACATGGACAGGCTGCCTTGCTCTCTTCCTACCCACACACACACACACACACACACGCTGTTTGACATGTATGGAGGGGTGGGGGGGCAGCCTGGGAGCAGTTTGTAATTCACAGCAAATTACCCAGAGTGCCCCTCTCTCTCTCCTATTCCACCCACTCCACAGTATCGGAGCACAGCACGACAGCAGCTAGCAGCTACAGAATACTCATTACCCAGCAGAACTACAGAGAGAGAGAGGGAGAGGAGGAAGAGAAAGTAGAGGGATGGTGGGAAAGCGAGAAGGAGAGCAGGTGAATGAGAGTGAAGGAGGAATGAAGATGGGCTTATAATTAGCTCTCTCTTTACTCTTATAACGATCACTCCTAGAGTGTACGAACACAGAGATGAGGAGAGTGTGTTTATGTGAACATGGGGACTGAAGAGGAGCGAGGGAGAGGTGGCAGACAGACAGACAGACAGACAGACAGATAGACAGATAGACAGATAGACAGATAGATACTGGAGGTAGGTAGGTAGGTAAGGGGATGGATGGGTGGCTAAATGGATGGATGGATGGATGGACAGTTGGTGGGTAGATGGATGGCAGGGATAGATGGACGGTGGATGGACAGAGGGTCGTTGGGTGGGATGAATGACTATAGAGTGGGCAGATGGATGGATGGACAGTTGATGGGTAGATGGATGGCAGGGATAGATGGACATGTGGATAGATGGACGGATAAATGGATGGAGGGCGGGGATGGAAGGAGGGTGGATGAATGGATGCATGGAGAGTGGGCAGATGGATGCATGGATGGATGGATGGTGGATGGATGGATGGATGGATGGTGGATGGTGGATGGTGGATGGTGGATGGATGGATGGATGGTGGATGGATGGTGGATGAATGGATGGATGGTGGGTGGATGGATGGACGGACAGACAGAAAGACAGATACTGTATGTGGGTGATGGAGGAGAGAAGGAGATAGAGAGAGAGACGGAGAGGTTGAGGACATAAACTAGGGCACTACAGAGGTAAGGAATAATGGAGGCATTGATGGATGTATGGATGGAAGTGTTGATGGATGAACAGATTCAGGAAGAGAATACATCAGAAAGCTACACTGTGTGTGTGTGTGTGCATGTGAGAGCTGGAGTATGTGTGTGAGGGTAGGTGTGTTAGCGTGTGTGTGTGTGTGTGCATGTGAGAGCTGGAGTATGTGTGTGAGGGTAGGTGTGTTAGCGTGTGTGTGTGTGTGTGCATGTGAGAGCTGGAGTATGTGTGTGAGGGTAGGTGTGTTAGCGTGTGTGTGTGTGTGTGCATGTGAGAGCTGGAGTATGTGTGTGAGGGTAGGTGTGTTAGCGTGTGTGTGTGTGTGTGCATGTGAGAGCTGGAGTATGTGTGTGAGGGTAGGTGTGTTAGCGTGTGTGTGTGTGTGTGCATGTGAGAGCTGGAGTATGTGTGTGAGGGTAGGTGTGTTAGCGTGTGTGTGTGTGTGTGCATGTGAGAGCTGGAGTATGTGTGTGAGGGTAGGTGTGTTAGCGTGTGTGTGTGTGTGTGCATGTGAGAGCTGGAGTATGTGTGTGAGGGTAGGTGTGTTAGCGTGTGTGTGTGTGTGTGCATGTGAGAGCTGGAGTATGTGTGTGAGGGTAGGTGTGTTAGCGTGTGTGTGTGTGTGTGCATGTGAGAGCTGGAGTATGTGTGTGAGGGTAGGTGTGTTAGCGTGTGTGTGTGTGTGTGTGTGTGCATGTGAGAGCTGGAGTATGTGTGTGAGGGTAGGTGTGTGCGTGTGTGTGTGTGTGTGTGTGTGCATGTGAGAGCTGGAGTATGTGTGTGAGGGTAGGTGTGTTTGTGTGCGTGTGTGTGTGTGTGTGCATGTGAGAGCTGGAGTATGTGTGTGAGGGTAGGTGTGTTAGTGTGTGTGTGTGTGTGTGTGTGCATGTGAGAGCTGGAGTATGTGTGTGAGGGTAGGTGTGTTAGTGTGTGTGTGTGTGTGTGTGAGAGCTGGAGTATGAGTGTGAGGGTAGGTGTGTTAGTGTGTGTGTGTGTGTGCATGTGAGAGCTGGAGTATGTGTGTGAGGGTAGGTGTGTTAGTGTGTGTGTGTGTGTGTGTGAGAGCTGGAGTATGAGTGTGAGGGTAGGTGTGTTAGCGCGTGTGTGTGTGTGTGTGTGTGAGAGCTGGAGTATGTGTGTGAGGGTAGGTGTGTTAGCGTGTGTGTGTGTGTGAGAGCTGGAGTATGTGTGTGAGGGTAGGTGTGTTAGTGTGTGTGTGTGTGTGTGTGAGAGCTGGAGTATGAGTGTGAGGGTAGGTGTGTTAGCGCGTGTGTGTGTGTGTGTGTGTGAGAGCTGGAGTATGTGTGTGAGGGTAGGTGTGTTAGCGTGTGTGTGTGTGTGAGAGCTGGAGTATGTGTGTGAGGGTAGGTGTGTTAGTGTGTGTGTGTGTGTGTGTGAGAGCTGGAGTATGAGTGTGAGGGTAGGTGTGTTAGCGCGTGTGTGTGTGTGTGTGTGTGAGAGCTGGAGTATGTGTGTGAGGGTAGGTGTGTTAGCGTGTGTGTGTGTGTGAGAGCTGGAGTATGTGTGTGAGGGTAGGTGTGTTAGTGTGTGTGTGTGTGTGTGTGAGAGCTGGAGTATGAGTGTGAGGGTAGGTGTGTTAGCGTGTGTGTGTGTGTGCATGTGAGAGCTGGAGTATGTGTGTGAGGGTAGGTGTGTTAGTGTGTGTGTGTGTGTGTGTGTGCATGTGAGAGCTGGAGTATGTGTGTTAGCGTGTGTGTGTGTGTGTGTGTGTGTGTGTTGTAATGAAAGCACAGCAGTCAGGATTAAATGGCATTATAGCAGCTTTTTACTGGACACATTTCACTTTGCAAATGTCAGAACTCCAAATGTCAGCCTGAAGCTGCGCTAATGCTGCTGCGCTGGAGTCGTGGGGGGCCAACGCTGCACACACAGGGGCACACTCGCACACACACACACACACACACAATACACACACACCCCTGCTGGGTGTTCACTTTCCAGTGTTACAGAACTGGAGGCGAATTGAACGTGTTAAGGAGGTTGGAAAAGTAAAGTTGTGTGCGTGTGTGTGTGTGGAAAAACTCACCAATCACTTTGACAAAATACGCGTCTGCTTCGAAGTTGTTCTTCAGGGCGTGGATGGTGAGGTCCTTCTTCCCCTCCGTTCTGCTCAGGACGAGCATGTCCAAAATCCCCTGCCAAAGAAGAAAAAGCATTAACCTCTCTTAAACTCACAGAGTAAAACGCAACGATACGAGGTGATATCGCCCAGCCCTTCCTTCAGGCAAACACACACTCAGCCTTAATGTACTAGCTGGAGCATTAAGAGCCATTAGGTGAGAGAGGGCGGCACGCTGAGTTGCAGTGTAAGAGAGGGTGTGTGTGTGTGTGTGTGTGTGTGTAATGGCGTTGTAATGATGTGCTGCAGTTAGAGGAGCACGGCGAGGCGCTGGTCCACATGCTCGAGCGATCGCTCAGTCACATTAGCCGGAAGTATTAGAACATTTAGAGAGACATAACTGCGTGTATTATGATTGAGTGTTTAGTTTAATAGCACCGGAGAGAGGAGGAAGAGGAGCAGGAGGGAGAAGAGGAAAAAGAGAAGTACGATCTCGTTGCTTCTCTCTTTGGGCTTCCCAGCAAAAACATTCGAGTTTTAAATAGACATTTACAATGATGTTTAGACAAATGCAAACAAACACGGCGTGTGTTCACATTTCTATCACACCCCAAACACATCTTTAGCACAGGCCTATACAACACCCGAAACACCCAAATCACAGTCTGACCACATCCAACTACATCTCAAACACCCAACACGTCATAACCACGCCCCAAACAGGCCTATACAACACCCAAATCACAGTCTAACCACATCCAACTACATCTCAAACACCCAACACCTCATAACCACGCCCCAAACAGGCCTATACAACACCCAAATCACAGTCTGACCACATCCAACTACATCTCAAACACCCAACACATCATAACCACGCCCCAAACAGGCCTATACAACACCCAAAACACAGTCTAACCACATCCAACTACATCTCAAACACCCAACACGTCATAACCACGCCCCAAACAGGCCTATACAACAGCCAAAACACCCAAATCAGTCTAACCACATCCAACTACATCTCAAACACCCAATACGTCATAACCACACCCCAAACAGGCCTATACAACACCCGAAACACCCAAATCACAGTCTAACCACATCCAACTACATCTCAAACACCCAACATGTCATAACCACGCCCCAAACAGGCCTATACAACACCCGAAACAGCCAAATCACAGTCTAACCACATCTCAAACACCCAACACGTCATAACCACGCCCCAAACAGGCCTATACAACAGCCAAAACACCCAAATCAGTCTAACCACACCTAAGCTGCTCAACTACACCCATACCACACAGTAAACATGTCCCAAACATGCCCCAAACACACTATCCACACCCCAAACCACACCTATATCCAAAATTCCCTGATCACACCCATACCATACTCAAAATGCCCAAACCACACCTATACCACACCCCAACCATATCCAAAATGCCCTGAACACACCTATACCACACCCCAACGATACCCAAAATTCCCTGACCACACCTATATCACACCCCAACGATACCCAAAATGCCCTGACCACACCTACACCACACCCCAACCATACCCATAATGCCCTAACACCTATACCACACCCCAACCATACTCATAATGTCTTAACCACACCCCAACCATAACCATAATGCCCTAACCACAGACTAATCACACCCTTACCACACTCCTACAGCATCCAAACACCCCCAGCCTTCACCCTTCTCACACCTCAAATATGCTTACCACACCCTGTTACAAACAAATACAGCTTAACCTCACCCTGCTACACCCCAAACATTAACCACCACACCACACACCCTAATTCTACTCATAACACACTGTTACAGTACCAAGCACAATGCCCCTGTCATCCTGCTCAAAACATCCCTAATGAGTACTGCAAACCTAACCACACTCCAAACACACTAAACCCTGCAGTGCGATAAGGGAGGGGTGAACCTGCACCCACCCCAATTACACCCACATCAACATAGTACTAGAAAATCCCAAATATAGAAGTTGTGCACTTTGTTAGAAAGCTTTTGCAGCAGAATGTTTAAAACATTTGACTAGAACATCATTAATTTTACAGCGCTGGCGTGGGTGTTTGTGGAGGTCTTGCTTCAGCTACTGTTTAAAAGGCAAAGCAAACATGTCGTTTCAAACACAGAGCAAATGTGAAAACGGCAGAACGGCGTGAGAGTAAACATGTCATCATCATCCACAGTGCAGGAGGCAAACTCTCTGCCTCTATCTAATATAAAACGTCTTTTAATAAAGTCTGTGTGCTATTATCTGCCCGAAAGCAGCTGGCAGCCACTAACCAAATTACCCGAAATATTAGGCTCCAAACTGCTCTGTTCAGGAAACCACAACTCCACCTCCCGCAACACCAACGCTAGGTGTAATGCTTTAGGACGTGAGGGGATCGTAAGTGAATTTTACTGCAAAAAATCACGAACAAAAATGTCTAGAAACAAGTCCAATCACAATGCCAACCACCGCGGGCTCTCATCTGTCTGCATGCAGCTCTCATGGCCTGTGTTGTGCGATTTGTTCTGCTCAGTATCTCAGTGTTCTATCTAACAGTGTTTCATGTAGAAGCGGAGTTGGAGTGTGATGTGGCCGGCGTATGGATCGCTTGGTGTTTGAATGCGTCTGGTTTATGGAGTGCATTATGATTGATGACATGCTGCCTGTCTGTGTGTCTGGATGAGATACAAAACGTCCCATCAACTTTCTGCTCTGAGTCAGCCAACAAAATCCATTACTGAATAAACAGTAGCCGCAAACTTGCTATATATATAGAGAGAGAGAGAAAGGGAGAAGGGGGAAAGAAAGAAAGAAAGAAAGAAAGAAATATTGGAGAGAGACATGCATAGAAAGGGAGAGAGAGAGAGAGAGAGAGAGAGAGGAGAAAGGGGGAAAGAAAGAAAGAAAGAAAAACATTGGGAGAGAGAGACATGCATAGAAAGGGGAGAGAGAGAGAGAGAGAGAGAAGGGGGAAAGAAAGAAAGAAATTGGGAAAGAGAGAGAAGGGAACGAAAGAAAGAAAAACATTGGGAGAGAGAGAGATGCATCGAAAGGGAAGAGAGAGAGAGAGGGAAGGGAAAGAAAGAAAGAAAAACATTGGCAGAGAGAGATGCATTGAAAGGGGGGAGAGAAAGAAGGGAAAGAAAGAAAGAAAGAAAGAAATGAAGAAAGAAAGAAAGAAAGAAAGAAAAACATTGGGAGAGAGAGATGCATTGAAAGGGGGGAGAGAGAGAAGGGAAAGAAAGAAAGAAAAACATTGGGAGAGAGAGATGCATTGAAAGGGGGGAGAGAGAGAGAGAGAGAGAAGGGAATGAAAGAAAGAAAAACACTGGGAGAGAGAGAGAGAGGGGCATAGGAAAGAGAGTTGGTGTTGGTGGCCTAGTGGTAGGACACTCGCCTTTGGACCAAGAGATTGTGGAGTCAAAGGAGTCGGGTTTCTCCTGTCACGCCAAGTGAGAAACGGAGAAATCTGCCTTTGAAGTTGACTATCGCCGTAGCACTCACAGACGCTTGGTGCGGTCGCGGCTACGTTTGTATTTACGGTAGCCTACGCTGCATTCACAGCCACACGGATAGCCTACCTGCGTTAGGTTAACTGAACTCGGGAGACGAAGATGGATTCCGGAGAAATATCTTTACGCTAGTCAACCAGTGGATTTACCGTAAATATTGAAGTAGAGCGGTCAAAACAGAAACTTTTAACATTCTGCTGGAATTGAATTCCTCACCTCAAGAAAGTCACGTTTTTAGGATGGAAAGGGTAAGTTTTTCAGTGGAATTTATTCACAACAGTACAGTATAGACCTTCCACTGTCTCAAAACACTAAAAACAAAAAATCCAAAATTTTACCCCACGCAACATAAACAGTCGTTTTTCTTGGAAACCTCCGTTGCGACAAGCGACTGGTTTTGCCGTGCAGGGTCACATATTTATTCAGTGGAATGGGATGGATTAGACATCGGCCGATATGATAAAGTCGATACGATTTCGATACGATTTGAATCAATTCATGCGGTCGATACAAGACAATATCATACGCTGATTTAACACCATCACGTCCTGTCATATCAAACCTCAAAAAGCAACTAAATTATCATTTGACATTTTTATTCCTGATCTAAATCACACACTTAAATAAAACTGTTCAGTATAAAGTGATGTATCGACATCAGCTTTTAATTTTGAATGAATGTTATGGGTTTGTTGATCACTGAATCAGCGTAAATATGAACGTATCGTTACACCCCTACAACGAAGATGAAGAAATATCTTTAAATAAACATTATAACATGACGTGCCTGTTGAAGACAAGCGGCAGCATCTGTACGGACTCAGGATTTTTTGACTGATGTCTCAATCAGCTCTCACATAAAGTAGCAGCTTTCATAGACGCGCTTCACTGCTGTTTGACATGTTCTACTGTGAGACAGAGCGAGCGATGAGGAGCGGAAGAAGCAGAGCAGAAGATGGAGCCCAGTGGCCGGCCTCATTACAGTAACGAGGGAGAGGACGGAAGCAGGGTCACCTGGGAGGGAGGGGCAATTACGGCCGGGGCAAACGAGATGCAGGCCATGAGGCGCCTCAGCTCTTAGTAATGATGGAGAGAATGAGAGAGAGAAGGAGAGAGGGAGAAAGAGAGACGACACTCACGTCCTCGTAGATGTCAAAGAAGGTTGCCACGGTGGCGGTGGGGATGGCGTTGAGGTCGGGCAGGTCCCAGTGCACTCGGAACATACGACTCGCGTCCTTGCAGCTGACGTTATCACACGGAACGTTCTCCAACAGGAAGGCCTGCTGTTGACCTCTACAGAGAGAGAGAGAGAGAGAAAGAGAGAAAGAGAGAGAATATTTGAGAAAAGGTTTCTGTGTGTAATAGACTGTTCAATGGGTGTACGTCTGTCTGTTTGTTAGTGTGTGTAATAGAAAGAGTGTGTGTGTTTGTGTGTTTCTTCTTCTCTATACATGTGTACAGGGGTGTCATAAGGAAGGGTGTGTGTTTGTGTGTTTCTTCTTCTCTATATGTGTGTACAGGGGTGTCATAAGGAAGGGTGTGTGTTTGTGTGTTTCTCCTTCTCTATATGTGTGTACAGGGGTGTCATAAGGAAGGGTGTGTGTGTTTGTGTGTGTGTTTCTTCTTCTCTATGTGTGTGTACAGGGGTGTCATAAGGAAGGGTGTGTGTTTGTGTGTTTCTTCTTCTCTATACATGTGTACAGGGGTGTCATAAGGAAGGGTGTGTGTGTGTGTGTGTGTGTCTGTCAACTTGAAAATATGTGTGTGGCACTTCCCCTCTATATGTGCATACGTAGTGGACTGTCATATGGAAGTGTGTGTGTTATTGCACCGTCTGTCAGCACACGTTCAGTTACTGATCCAACCACACGCTGCCCTGTTGCTAGGCAACAGCAGTCCACTTCGTGATGGTGTGTTTAGCGCAACACACCTCCTCTATCAGCATTAATTCTGCACCACACACACAGACACACTTTTTGAAGAACATGAGCATTATGGGGACTGAGATTTTAAAGGGAGAATAAAACTTGTTGGTTTAACGTCCCCATAATGACACACATCCCCACGTCGTCTGTGTATGATCAAACTGGGAGGCTTACACACACACACACACACACACAGTACAGGAGGCATCTTGAGAGTTTAAACACAACACATGACAAATTTTGGTTGTTGTGTTCACACTCACACATCACATAAAACAACGCAGTAACTTTAAACACACAACATGAGGCTGCAAACTGATCTCCCCCCTCATTGCCCAGGAGACGAACATGTAGCGTGTGATTGAAGTGTTCAAGGACATATTCAAAGTCAGGGACACTGTGTGTGTGTGTGTGTGGGTGTGTGTGTGAATGAGTTTGCCTGAGCAACACACAACTACAGATAGCCATAACAAACCATAAGAGAGGGAGATAAAGTGATAGATGGACAGAAAGAGAGGGCCGGGAGGGTGTGTGTGTGTGTGTGTGTATGGGTGTGTGTGTGTGATGGTCTCTCTCTCCGTCTGCTCTCTCCGCTGCTGAGGTGGCACAGTTACTGATTCTGAAGCAGCCAATTAAGAGAGACTATGTGTGTGTGTGTGTGTGTGCGCGTGTATTACATCAGGTGTCCTGTCATGATCTTGCTCCATAGAGAAAATAGGGGACAAACCACACTCACGAGCACACACACAACTGGATCCATGCTGTGTGTGTGTGTGTGTGTGTGTTTGTGAGTTTCACACAATTCAGTGGAGAAGAGAACAACCTACCGTAACATTCTCCCCTTAAATCCCCCCCCCACACACACACACAACATTGTTCTTGTTGACCCTCACAAACAAGTAAGTGTGTCATGACGTGTACACAGTGCACACACACACACACACACACACTTTTCCTGTGTACTGCATCCCTAAGGAATCACACCACACGGCTAGAGCCCTGTTGATATCCACTGTCACATCTCACCGGCCCTTCATAGTGAGAGAGAGAGAGAGGGATGAAGTGATGGAGGGAGAGGGAGAGAGAGAGAATGGGAAAAAGACAAAGAAAAGATGAGAGAAGGAGAGGAAGAAAAGGGGAGGGGGAGGGAGGGAGAGAAATGAGAGAGTGGGAGAGATGGAGAAAAGACTGACAGAACAGAGTAAAAGTCTTCATGCTCTGCCTCCTTCTGCTCTGCTGTCATGGGGTGAGTGCTGTGCTGAAGTGCAGGGCTGTGTCTCCGAGCGAAGGAGGGAGGGAGGGAGGGAGGGAGAAGAGAGCGGGAAAGGTAGGGAGAGAGAGAAGAAGAGGGTGATAGGAAAGGAGGAAGAAAGAAAAGAAGAAAAGAGAGTGGAAAGGACGGGGAGGAGAGAGAGAGAGAAGGAGGGAGGGAGGAGAGCGTGGAGGAGTGAGAGAGAGAGAGAGAGAGAGAGAGAGAATGAGCAGAGATATGGGATAAGTGAGGGGGAGAGAAGGAAAGAATGAGGAAAGGAGAAAGAAGGGAGGGAAGGACAGAGAGGAAGGAGAGAGAGAGAGGAGTAAAGAAGGGAAAAGAGGAGAAAGAGGTAGAATAGAGTGATGTAGAGAGAGAACAAAGGAGATAGGGAGGTGAAAAAGGAGGGAGGAACAGAAAGGGACAGAGAGGTGTGGAGAAAGTGAGGAAGAAACAGGAGGACTGCGGGAGAGAAGTCAAAAAGAGAAACAGAGAAACAGAAGAGAGGGAGGGTGGGAGACACACAGAGAGGGAGGAGATGAACAGAGAGGGACAGAGAAGGAGCGAGAGAGGAAGAGAGAGAGAGGAAGAAAGGATGGAGGGAGAGATACTCAGTGTGTATCTTTAATGAATATACTTAATGCTGCTGATACTGATCTTGTTAAATCTATTATTCTGATATTTGAGCTAACACCGGAGCGTGAGAGTGACTAAGTGAGAGAGTGTGAGAGTGTGTGTGTGTGTCTGTGTGTGTGTGTTGTTAATATTATAATTGCAAGTGTCTTGTAAGATTCTGATATTTAGTGTAATTGGTCAGAGTTCAGCGCATGTGGTGAATCCAGCACTAATTAGTGTGTTAGCTGCTGCCGTGCTCTGCAGCACCGTGTGTGTGTGTGTGTCTGCGTTCTCGTTTATGAGGTCCTGGCTGTTCCCTAAAAAAATAGCAAAAAAGTGGTTTCCTTCTGAGGACATGTTTGTAAGTCAAGTTTTCATTTGTAAAACAGTATTTGTGGTTTTAGGTAAAACGTTTTTAGGTTTTAGATTAAAAATGTAAGATTGCAGATTTAAGGTAGAAAATAGGTTTTATAATGAACATTTTCCTTTTGGTCCCTGAAGTTAGGCTCAGCTGTAGCTGCAGTGTTATTTACATCTAATCACGGTGGGAGTTTATGGGGTCTCACAAAGACAGCAAGAAGCAGATGTGTGTGTGTGTGTGTGTGTGTGAGATGACAAAGGACATACATATGTGATAAAAGTATGTTCAAGTGTGTGTGTGTGTGTGTGTGTGTGTGGCCGTGTCTATGTATCAGTATCAAATATTGTATAAATGGCAATAATTTGGAAATTTCGTGATCACGAGGTCATGGAAGTTACCACTGAGGTACTCATGAGCAAGCTACTGTCCCCGAGCACTGCTCCCTGGGCACTGCCCATGTTAGCTGCCCACTGCTCCTTCATGGATGGGTCAAATGCAGGTGGTGCACTTTGTGCTGTGCTGTGGTGGGTTGTCAACGACAAATAATCGCTCACTTTCATTTTCACTTGAATGTACTTTATCCAAATGATTTAGTGCAATCTGCACAAACATTCATGTAAATACAGTTCCTCGAGACTAATCCCAATTAATCCCTGCTTTATTTGGGATTATAATCCTGTCTTAGGCTGTATTTTAGCCGTCCTGTTTTATGGGTTTGGTCGAGTTGTAGGTGTTTAATTTAGGGGTTGAGCGATTATCGTTCTGCTTGATTATCGGTACAGATATTGATCTTTTTAATGGTCCTAGGTGTTGGTCATGTATTAAACCAGGATGCCAGTAAAATAAGAGGAAATAAAAGTGTGCTACTTTTGCACATTTTAAGTCATCAATCTGTGGTCTAGACGAATGCCCAGTGCGATTGGTTAGACATCATCATAATGCAGGAGGCACTGAAAGTTTTTATTCTAAATTTTGACAACAAATTTCATTTTTACAACACACATATGTTGGTTCAAGTGTAGCGGGTAGGGAGTTGGCCCCATAAGCAGAGGTTTGCTGGTTCAAGTGCAAGGTACCACTGAGGTACTCATGAGCAAAGTACCCAAAGTCCCCAAGCACTGCTCCCCAAAAAGCTGCCCACTGCTCCTTAACGGATGGGTCAAATGCAGAGGTCACATCTGGTTGTGTTGCACCGTGTGCTGTGCTGTGTTCACAAAGACAAATAAACACTGACTTGAATGAATTAAACTTAAATTATTTTGAAGCTTCTCACTTCCTCAAAGTCCAGACCCGTCACGTGTGTCTAGTTGGGTGCAGCCAACGTTGCTCCCACCACCCACCCACCCGCCCAAAAATAATTTCCTGCACCTTTCGGAACACACACGACCCTTTAAGGATGAGAGGAAACGCTGCTGTATAGGAGCAGAAGGGGAATCCTGCGTCTGAAAGGATAGGAATCAGCTAAAGGAATAATGAAGTGTGATGCATATGGTCGGTCCCTCTCTCTCTCTCTCTCCTGCTGTTTATCCCCCTCTCTCACAATCCCTCTTTGCTGCTCTTTCTCTCTCTCTCCCTCTCTATCCCTCCAGCTCTTTATCCCTGTCTCTCCCTCTCTCTCATTCAAACAGCATCATCCCCTGAGAAGAGGCTCTGCACTGAATCTCAATCTTTTGTGTGAAACTCTTCTTTTGTTGTCTGTCCTCAAACCGTTTTAACAGTCAGCCTCGGTCAAAAGGCAAAAATCCTGTATCCTCCACGCCATAGCCGGAGGTCGTTTTAAAGGGTGGGACGAAGAGGGGGGTCTTAAAGAGGGCCCCGGGGTAAACGCATACGCCATCAGGCTGAAGTGGTCTGTACTCTGAAACTGTGTCGGATGTGCCACAAATAATGTGTACGGGGACAAACTGATCTGATATTTTCTGTTCTAGATTTTTACTGGTCCCCGGACCTTGAGAACTGAGTTTTAGCCGTGATTCACACTTATTTTTATAGTATTTATCAGATGTTTCTACTCAGAATAATGGGTCTCATTCACCAACCGTTCTTAGCAGGAAATTTGGGTTTCCTCCCACAGTCCAAAGACATGCCATACAGGTTAACTGGCGACTCTAAATTGACCCCATAAGGTGTGAATGTGAGTGTGACTGTGTGAGGTGAGTGTGTGTGCCCATGCAGTGTGTCGGTGCCTACCCAGGCTTGGTCCCCGCCTTGCGCTTGTAAGTTCCCGGGATCGGCTCCGGTCCCCCCGCAACCCCAATTGGGATTAAGTGGTTTGGATAATGAATGACCGAATATATACTATACACACATTTGACCCATCTGTGAATCCGTGAATGAAGGAGCAGTGGGCAGCTGATATCACACGGTACCTCGCCCTTTAGGTCAAGCGCCCTAATTAATAAAGATATATATTAAAGTGTAAAGAGGTTTATAAGCGAACTCTACTTCACTGCATATGTGAGATTGGGTCATACGCAGGCCGGGTGTGTGGAGTAAAAAAGAGAAGTGGAGTGCTGGTCAGTGCAACTCTGTTTGACCTCCATCAAGGAGACGGAGCTGGACAACACTGCTGAGATATAGACAGGTGCAACAGCAGGGACAGCAGGGGTAATGAGGGCCAGATCCACAAACACACACAACACACACACACACAGTGGGCATCTGTAACTGTGTGATGAAGAGTGGGGTTGTGCTGTGTTGGGCAGTGGAGGAGAGCAAGGCGTACGGCAAGAGAGATGTGATTAACGAGAGAGAGAGGAGGAAGAGTGGAGGAACCGTCTTTCTCTCCATCTCTCTCTCTCGCTCTGAAACTTGGCTGGAACCACACACACCTGCTGACGTGTGGATGGATGTCTGCTGTGTGGTCGACTGCACATCAGTCTCTGGCCTCACACACCCACTGTCCTTCATCCAAATAAACACACACACACACACTCGTATATATCTATCTATGTGAGCCACAGCTAACCCTAAACCTAACCATAACCTCAGTAACCAAAAGGAAATCTTTTACCTCTTTAAATTTTTTAATTAAACACAAACTTTTAAGGTCCTCACAACACCCTGAATACACGTAAACATACACACACAGTCCTCACAAGACCCTAAATACACATAAACACACACACAGTCCTCACAACACCCTGAATACACATAAACATACACACACAGTCCTCACAACACCCTAAATACACGTAAACATACACACACAGTCCTCACAAGACCCTAAATACACATAAACACACACACAGTCCTCACAACACCCTGAATATACGTAGACATACACACACAGTCCTCACAA
>JAVGVS010000329.1:427469-489404 GCA_032718565.1 Distichodus sexfasciatus | reverse complement strand
TTAATGCATTTAATTCTGACATGGGCAATACATTGTCAAGTTGGATGGGTCAGTTTGTGTATGAGGGTCAGGTTTTGTTGTTTGTTTAATGAGGAGTTGGCCTGAACTAGAAGGAGATTTAAAAGCAGAGCAGTGTGGCAGTGGGTCAAACAACAACAACTCTCTCTCTTACTTTTTCTCTCTAGATCTCCTTCTCTCTCTCTGCTTCTCCCTGCTCTTCTCCCTCTCTTTCTTTCCCCCCAATGTGCTGTCTCCCCTCTCTCTCTCTCGTATGCATTTTCTCTCCCATGCTCTCTCTCTATGTCATATCTCATATCTCTTCTCTCTCTTATATTTCTCTCACTTCCCACACATACATACCCTCCCTATCTTTGTGCTCTACTCTTTGTGAGAGCTTTTTGTTGTTTCTTTAAAACCATGACCATCTTCTTTGTCATGACACGGCGCACAACAAGACACTAATCCTCTCACAGAGGCGGATTCTTTAGTGCCTGTTGAGAGGCATCACTTCTATCTGTGTCGCAGTCGTATCGCTCAAATCGGTGCGTAAGTAAATGCGGTGGGGTGGGGGGGTTATGGAGGGAGAGTGCACAGTCCATCTCAGCCAGCGAAGGGTTAAAGGCTTTTAAACCCTGTTTATTATGCACTGCCTTCTGCCAGAGCTTGACGAGGATAAAGCCTTCCAAAATAAATTCACTTTCCTAACCCCTGTGCCAGGCTGTCCAGCAGGAGGGAAGCTTCCTGAGCCGTAATCCCTCCCCAGAGGAGAGCCGTGTGGCAGCCGCTATCTCTCCACCTTCTCTTCTTCTTCTTCTTCTTCTTCTGTCCCGCTCCTGTCTCCGGCCTTTTACTCCCTCTTGGATACAGTCTCTCCTCCCACGTATCTCTTGCTCATTCATTCTCCTGCACTCTTTCTCGTCGTCCACTGCTCCACCCTCTTTCCCTTCGCTCATTGTTCTTTGTCTTGTTGGTTTGTATTCTTGTGAATGTTCCATTCTGCCTCTCCGAGGGCCTGTACCACCCTACACCCCTCTCCACAAATTGGCAGGGATCAAATTCGTAGCCTCGTAAACATATCTCGACCGCCCGAAAACTGCTTGCTGATCTGGGGCAGAAATTCTGTGGTATTTTCCAAGTTTACTCCTTGCTCTGTCTGGATCTGATTGCTCCATGGTCGTCTTTTTCACCGACTTGCTTGTTATCCTTGTAGAGTGACTTGAATGTCACAGTATCAAGAAACCCCAAATCATTTTTGACTTACTTTATGTTCCGGCTCTTGCGAGTTAACCAACGAGACGTCCCCCCACTAAGTGGCAATACGTTCCCCGCTGTGTAATTTCCTGTCCTTTCATGGCTCATTTCCTCTCAGGCAACATGTGCCGAGACCCGAGGGGGAAGTGGGGGGCGGTTATGGGATGTGACATACAGGCTCCCCGTTGCCCTCTTGCTCCACTTGGCTGCTCCGCGCTCGACTGGTGCTGCCTGCGGCTCGGCATGCGTAAGACTCAGCCGGCGGAGCGCGGAGCTTCTTCGTAAGACCCTCTCCAGGCTGTGGCAGAGGAGGGCAGAGTCCACGCTCTTCCAGCGCCTCGCTCTCTCTAAGAGTCAACCTTTCAACGACAGCCGTGACACGCCATTCGACGTCCACAGTTCCTCGTCACATACATAGTTATACAAGTGCAGCATGTAGTGAAATGGGCCCTGGTTTGTTTTGACGAACTGTGGGAATACATTTAAAAAGACAAAAACAATTATAAAAAGCAAAAGTAATACAAATACAGTACTGAGCGAATGTCCTGAGCCATCCCTCGTTTTTTCCCCCATGTATATACAGTAGATTTAGTTCATTTTTTTGTTCGTTCATTCGTTTGGCACCTTGAGGGAATGTTTAAAACCACCTTTATGACTTGCTCAATATTGTGTAACCTGATATATCTTTAAAATGATGCACATGGACGGTTTTGCAAGTTATACAGTGTCTGTGTGCGTTTAAGTGCAATGTGCAATAGTGTTGAGTAATGGCCAGAGTCATAAAGTTGGGTGTGTGACAGGGGCATGTCGAGTTTGTACAAGAGTTTGGTTTGTGTTACTCCAAAAAAAAAAAAAAAAAGTAGAAAGTAATAGGTGGAGGAATGTGGAGGGAAAGAGGGAGAGGGAGAGAGAGCAGTTCCCGGTCAGGTTCCTCTCTGTGACCCACTAAGGCTTAATCTGTGCTTTATTTGTAGGATCATTTGCAGAAGAGAGAAAGGGGTCAGGGGTGGTCCGATGAGAGACAGAGTGCAAGAGAATCGCAGCTGACTGGATTAAAGACAAATGGTGGCGTACTGGGCGGTAATCTGAGAGGCTGTTCGCTGGATGTTGTGGTGTGATCTCTGAAGTCTTTGTCTCTCATCTGCCCCCGAATCTGCCACGATGCCCCTTCCACCGTGAGAGGAACGGACAAGATAAAACGCACTCTCTTCACTGCCGCGATCATTTCCTACTTGTCTCTCCTTGTACCGCTGGTTTGGCCTAACTGTGCTGCCGTTGGGATGCTGGCGACCCAGTGGTATGAAGCAGTTAGGCCGAGTCCACACGGACGTCTGAATCAGGCGTTGGTGGCGTCAGGTGAGCGCAGACTGAAGCCCGACCGTTTTGCTGCTCATTGGAGCCAATCGGAGCGTCCACACGGGCGCTCGTGACCTGCTTTCGGTCAGCCGCTCGTTCGGATGGCGTCAAATAAACACTGCGTTTTCCCGGCGGCGGTTTCTGCCCAAATCCAGACAAACGCGAAGATTGCGTTTACATGCCGTTCAGTTGACGTCCTGGAGGTCCGAATATATCAAATGATTCCGTTAAGTTAGTTTATTCCTATTATCCGCTTCATTGGGTGATGTAAAACCAACTGTGCAGCACAAAGACTGTCCTTCATGTGCCACCAGGCTTGCTTTTTATTTTTAATACTACCATTTCATGACGTCATTATGTCATACCAAACCAACCGTGCAGCGCAGAGACTAATGAAAGGAATGAAAGGCTGCGTAACTTTGTGATTTTTAAATAACTGAAGGAAACACTTGCAGATGTGATGGCAGAGTGGACACCGTGGGGTCATGTGGCACCTCAAGCTGTACTGTGTCAGTAAATACACAAAAACACACTAAGGAAAGTATTAACAGTTTTAAACATAATTAATCACAGGCAAGATTATGTCCGTTAGAAGTTCTGACTGTCGGTTTTGGTTCATTGGTGATTAATTGCCCAGCCCTACGCCCATAGCAGGTGCCATCAAAGTGACCCGTCTTCCACAGGAATGAAGGAAGGAAAGGCATCTCCGAGGGCGTCGTTCTTACACCCTTTTTTTGGCATGCTGTCGTCCCATTCTTTACCCCTCTAAAGATCAAATTTGTTACCAGACAGATTGAAACACCATTGTTTAACATACCCGCCTTTAGTTTGACGGACCGCCGGTCCATACGCCCAGATCCTCTTGTCATCCTGGCAAAATGCAAGCGGAGAGGAGCTTTTGTGCAACGCATACCTTCGAAAAAATCTGCGTTTGAACATCAGTCTCGCGGGGAAGAGAAGCCGACGCTTGATGCGCGCGGTAGCGGAATTTCTGTTTGCTTTGTCTGAGTTTGAGGACGGATCAGACGCCTGTTGCTCCCGCTTGCGTGTGAAGGCGTGTAAGTATGCTGCGAGAGTGTGTTTTTGTGAAGCTACAGTGTTAAAAATGCCTTCAGAGCAAAGCGTAGAAGAGCCTACAAAAAAAAGGCTGTGTGGAAAACATCTGCGGCGGCTTGTCATAAACGAAGTCCTGCCGATAAGCGTAATAACCAATTGAACCGTAAGGCGCTTTTTAAAGAATTTTCCTGTGAGCTGGCACAGGCACAGTAATCAATCTGCTCCGTAATGGCGCCGTTTGTGAGGCTGCTTTATGCACTACATGTTTTTCTTACTCTTCATAATCAGACATGGTTTGTCAAAAAGAAATTCGCTTTACAGATGATCGGAGCACAAAAGCTCTGCTGTTTGCGTGTAATCAATGAGGGGGTGGGGGAAGGACACATGCGTACACACAAACACAGACGCACGCTTGTATGATCAATGAAAAAGAACATCTTCTTGGCAACTGTTTTCTATCAGTGGTCTAGTAGTTGTTGCAGTTGTGTTTGTATTAATTGCAAAAATGTATTTTTTCCCCCAACAGCAAAACACACATTATTTATGTGCATGGTATGAGAGTTTGTTTGCAGTTATGTATATGTATAGTGTGTTTATATAGAGCGTTTTGATTTCAGGGCGGCACGGTGGCGCAGTGGTTAGCGCTGCCGCCTCACAGCGAGAAGGTTCTGGGTTCGAGCCCCGGGTCGGCCGTGGGGCCTTTCTGTGTGGAGTTTGTACACGGAAATCCAGGTTAATTTGCGGCCCTAAATTGGCCCCCGTAAGGTGTGCGTGTGATGTTGTTGGGCCCTATGAAATCCGTTTTGTTTTTTCCCGAATTCCGTTTTTTCCATTTTTATTCTTCTGAATTCCGTGTTCTACGTTATAATCATATTTATTCACCTAAAAAGTGTCTAATTATGGAGTGGATGGAAAAAAGAACAATGCAATAGGAAAAAGTTTCACATTAAATGACTGGGGTTCAGCGGAACATTTGCTGCTTTGGTAAAACATTTACCTGTAAACAACAAAAAACACTCAATTTTTCGTGCAAAACGAAACGGTGGTCGTCATGTGTTCTTGCGGGTGCAGTCCATCGTGTGCTGGCAAAACTTACAAAAGAGTTGTTCGCCCAATTCATAAAAATCATTTGGGTATTGTTCTGCTCTGAACTCAGCACCGAAACTCGAATTCCGTCATTTTTTTGAGGACTGCAGTGTTTCAGCCTCTTCGCCATAGCTGACCGTTGACGTTTCCCCCTCTGTGTCTGTGCGTTTGTGTGTGTGCGTGCGTGGCCGTGTTTTCCGCGTCGCGGAAATCATAGGGCCCTAAGTGTGTGTGCCCTGCGGTGTGTTGGCGCCTGATCAGGGTTGGTCCCCGCGCCCGTAAGTTCCTGGGATAGGCTCCGGTCCCCCCGCGACCCCAGTTGGGATTAAGCGGTGTGGATAATGAATGAATGAGTGTTTTGATTTGCGGACTTAATGAATATCCAGAATCCAGGACACAGCCGAATCCGCTGTTCATTCAGAAGTCAAAATGAAACAACCTTGAATTGAAATATTAAAATATGAGCTGAAACATGAATCAATCTTGTGGAGCAGTCGCAGTTGGAATTAGTGCTGTTTGCAGATCTTAAACATGTTAATATGTTACAGTAATAAAACCAGCTGCTAATATGGAGAGATTTCATACTAGGACAAAGAGAGGCGCTACGTCATGTGTTTTTGATTTTTTAGATGTTTAGGAACGAAACTGAATTAATTTAAGTCATGACATTTTAAGTGCCCCTATTATGCTTTTTCAAATATGATCTTTCATGCAGTGTGTCATGTAGCTGTATGTGAACATAAACTATCTGCAAAGTTGTGACGCCGACAGTGCACGATAAATGAAGTTTTTGTCTATCAAAAAAAAAAGAGTTGGCTCACATTCGCCTAAACGAGTCGTCAGCAATTCGAATCTTTTTCTGTTACGGCCACACGTCACAAAGTAACATATTTGAATAATGTCCTCACAGAAGGGCTCACGGAAAGGAGGGGTTTAGACAGACTGATTCTTCCAACTGCTTCACACGAGTCGTTTACGAACCATTTAGAAATGGGGTAAAATTTAATCTATTTTTGGAGAAAACTAAAGTGTTTTTTGACCTTGCCTACATGTAAACCTGTTTTAAGAGACTCATAAAACAATATTAGCAACCTTTAAAATGGCATAATAGGGGCACTTTAAAATAGCAATCTGTCATATTGAATCAGATTGTCAGTTGATTGCTGGCGATGCCTAGTCGTAATCTCAGGAGGAAGTGAGGCAGCGAGAGAGAGAGAGAGCGAACACATCTCTTTTTCTAAAGGTGAGGGATTACAGCTCGGGGCAGCTGATACGGGCGCGTCTTGTCCTGATAAGCTTCCGCCAAAACCACATGCTACCGTACTAAGGATCATGCCTAAACAGTGATGACATGCTTATGTATTGCGATGACGTGATGCCATCGATTTCTAACTGCCGTCTCCTCACAGTCCCGCTGGCCCACAATTCCTTGCGAGATTGTGGTTTAGTTGTAAGCAGCGGCCTTGAGTAATTCATCTGGTCAATGAGCAGCACTAGAGACGTGCGGGGCCTCGCGCTTCTATAATAGCTGCAAAACGAGGAGACAAAAGCCCCAGACGAAGTGGCAGGCAGGAGTCAGAAATGAGAATCAACTCAGAAAGACCAGTATTAGTGCTCGGTGTTAATAACATTAACATAAGGTTTTAATAACACTGCCGGAATCTTTGTGCAAATATAGATGTGTTCAGTCAGGATGTGAATCTAAAAATTCATTTGAGGATAATCTGGTCCACTGGAAGCGTAGACCGGATCTCCGGATCGGAATCAGGTGAGGCTCCAGATGGGATTTCGCCTCGTTTTCATAATCATAAGCGATCTTTATAAAGTTTGGATCCATTTTACACCGCTTATGCACGTTTAGCTTATGCGTGACCAAAGTCATGCCTCTGGAGCAAGAGCTCGTGGGTTCAAGACCCAGCCCTAGTCCCTGAGCAAGACCCTTAACCCCTGTGTCGCTCTCGAGACGACTCTCCCTGAAATTAGGAAAACGGAAGTCACTCTGGATAGGAGCGTCTGCTAGGTGCTGTAAATGTGAATGGATCAAGACAACGCTGGACGATGTGACCTAAAATCAGTATCACGATTAATTCATTTCATTGCGATTTTTGAATTATTATCTTGTGTTTGTTTTTTTGTTTGCTTTTTGCCTCCATAGTTGACTGTAAATATGCTCAACTATAAAAGCTGTGGATTTTTAATGAAAAAGTGCACATCTTTGTGATTTTAAAAGAATTGAAGGAGACGCGCAGATGCAGTGGCAGACTCGCTGGGACGGAGTCACATGACAACACACGCGGCACTGCGTTTTTAAGGGATCAGTACAGTGAACGCATACCAGGAAAAGTAGTAACAGAATTATTTTTACAAATGAAAAAATAATTTTAATAATGGTCATGGGCAAGATCGCGTCGATAAAAGATTCTGTATGTCGGCTCGAGATGAGCTTGTAGCTCCTGCCTTAAAGCGCAGTGCAGCCCAGCGTTCGTCCCCTGGATTTAGTGACTGATTCCAATTCTGCTTTCGCCAATCCAGCGCCCTTGCCCAGTGAAAGCGACTTCCACAGGCGAAAATAAACCTCCATAACCCGACAAATTACATTCACACACGTTCATGACCGCCACTAACAAGTCGCAGCAGTCATGGCAACGCACAATGGGGTCGAGCCTTAAGATCGAGTGACTCGACTGACCCCGGTTCAGGCCGGTCAGAATGAAAACCCGGCGGCTTTGTTCGAAAGTCCCGCTCTCGCCACGCCTTCACAAAGAGAGGCCTTGGAGCCGGAACGCCGCATTCCTCCCTGTCCGCGTTTACCAGGCCTCACGACGTGGTCGAGTTCCCCTCTACTTTCATGCCATGCACAAAGACGCGCACTTCTTCCTGCGCTATTAACTTCTGCTGTTGAATGATGTCGATTGTCTCATTTCTCATGGACCTGCTGGCTAAAAAAACCCGTGGGTAGACGGCCCGACCTTCGAGGGATTTAAAAAAAAAAAGATCCATTTATTCGCCAAGCTGAGATCTAATTCTGTGTGTGCTTTTCCTTTTTTATTGCTTTTTAATTTATTGCTCTTTAGCAAAACGCTCCAAATGATTTTTACGCCCCGTCTCCATTTGACGCGATCTTTAATATTTTTTTGAACGTTGTTTTAATAACAGAAACGAAAGATTTTTCTTTTTCTCCGCGCTATCCATCATGCAGAATTCATTTTCCTTAGAATCAAGAAAGTAATAGACTTGCTACCGCCCGGATGGCGCGTTCGCACTAAACGACGCAGACCGGAGCAGGGAAAAATGCTAGCTTTCTGCAGCGTGGAGCAATTTCCCTGTATTATTCCCTTTCTTTTTCGTTTCCTCCTCCCACTTTTCTCCGGGCTGCGAGAAACGCGGAGAGACGCGAAGAAGAAACGCAGAAAAGAGACGCAAAGCTTTTACCGCCGCCCCGGACTTTACCTCGTCTCCGGAGCGAGCCGGCGAACAAGAGGAGAGGCTGAAAGAAGAGCAGCGGGAGTTTGGGACGCCCTCTCTTCCGTTTCCTTCCCCTCTCTTTTCCTCACTCGCTTTTGTCAAGCGCTGCGGGACGAGCGGCCGCGTATAGAATGACATGCAGGCGGCCGAGTAACCGAGTGCGGAGATTTGGTTTCAGAGCCGGGCACGAGGTGGCAACCAGAGGCCGGACGGCAGGAAGGAGGAGCTGCTCCCACCTCAGCCTTCACCCCCATCTCCAAATCCCACCCTCCCTTCCTACTCGGCCGGCTCTGATCAATGAAGGGCACCGTCATCGATTATAGCCTGTCTTCATGTAATAGAATGCTTTTTGTTTTTAAACCCTCGGGCTGACAGCCAGCCCTGTAAAAATCGCCAGCGAGACGGACGCCTGATGGAAATGTGGAGGCTTGTTCTTCCTACTATTTTTGTGTGTGTGTTTTTTTTTGCTTCCTGCCCTGGAGTCCACACCCCATCATCTATAGTCGGTCAGCGTGGTGTGTGTGTGTCAGTGCTGGTATTTTCCTCTCTCTTCACGGTTGGTTTTCCTGCCCGATCAATACTCTGCAGTGGAAGCTCACAGTCTGCACCCTGCTAATTCTCGCTGGTCCCGGCCGTGTGTGTGTGTGTGTTTTTGTGTGTGTGTGAGCGTGTGTTTGTATTGAACCCTAGACGAGTAATGCCTCTCATATCAATACCTTCACCCTTCTCTGTGTAAAAATGATACAGTCGGCCTGCTGCTTTCTCTGCTGGACATTGATTCTCATGAATGGAGAGATGAGGAAGAGGGAGGACAGATATGACCCCCACCAGACACACACACACACACATACACACACACACGTCGGACTGGACAGGAACTAGGTCTCCCGGACAGGACTGGAAAACGATGAAAATGAAAAATAATATCGATGCGTCTCGTTTTGAACGTTAAACATTTTGATTTCCAGAACTCTAACAAAGATACTTTTTATTTGATATTTCTCCGTAATTGCTGCATGAATGATGTCAGCTCTTTTTGGCCTCAGGTCCTTGGTCAGTCCGTCCCAGTCATCATGACAGTTAAAACAAAAATAGCGGCTGTAGCAAAGTCTGACTCACCCGCAGGAAAAAAATCAGTGTGTTCAAGTTAAAGCCGGTGTGTTTTCTTGCATGATTACGGCCACATCGCACATGAAACCTATAAGGGATTGTTGTGCTTGTGTAAGAACTGTAAAAAGTCTCCAGTGGGTCTAAGGGCCTGTTCACACGGATATTTTCAAAAAACGTTTTTTTTTTAAAATACATTTGGGCCTTTCGGTTACACGTAAACAGTTTTAGCCACCTCAAACGCGTATTTTTTTAAACGCTTCCAAAGTGAAGATTTATCAAAATGCTGGATTCTGTGGATACGTGTAAACGAAAGACCCAAACGTTTAAAAAAATTGCGTTTATAAAAATATCCTCATATGTATAAACAGGCTTTTGTAACTGAATGTCAGGTAAACGCAATAAAAAAAAAAATGTGTAAAGAAATATCTGTTTATAAAAGTATTTGCATACACGTAAACAGGCCGTATGTATATGGAACATACTGTGCTTACTAGAGGTCGACCGGTATTGGTTTTTCAGAGCCGATATCGATGCCGGTTGTTGCTAGTAAACAGGGCCGATAACTGATATTTGGAACCGATATGCAAAAAAAAAAGGAGAAAATCTCGTAATTTTACAAACACCAACACAAAACTTTATTTAAATAACTTCATTGTTTATAAATACTTAAACGTTTTATGTTATTTAAATGTAGCTTTGAATCATATTAAATAAACACTTTATTAATATGTGTTGGCACATGCCCAGGGTTGGTCCCCGCGTTGCGCCCGTAAGTTCCTGGGATAGGCTCCGGCCTCCGCGACCCCGGTTGGGATTAAGCAGTTCATATAATGAACGAATGAGGTTTATAGCAACATTATAAAAATGTGAAACTTGAATTAAGCAGCAGCAGGTTGTGGTGAAGAAAGCAACGCTACTCGGGAGAGACTGTTGTGGACGGGAGTCGAGAGCAAACGGCACAGAGCGAAGAGACGGCAGTGGAGCCACAGTAGCACCTTGTAATTCCTCAATATCGGTGACGGTGAAAATTAAACACTGATACCGATAATTAACAAAATGCCTAATATCGGCCCCCGATAATCAGTCGGCCCTTACTGTGTGTGTCCTATTATACATACAGTTTTCTACTGGGTATGTGCTGCACCTGTGTTTTTGGGGTCTTATATTGATCTTTGATTTAGACTAACCCCACAACTGTTCCATATGTGCAACCTCTGAAGAAGTTCAGAGAAAAGTTAACAAAGATCCGGGGCTTTGAAAGTCTGCTTCAGTTTGTGATTGACGGCACACTACAGACAGTTTTTACAGAAAAACCAAAGATGACGTAGAAAGAGGAACGGCGACAGGTAGATTAAACACAAGTTATAGTTTATCAACCTTATAATTATAATTTAATAGTTAGGTCTTACACGTTTAATAAGCACGCAATCAATGGCTCCCCTTGACCACTTGTCTGTCCCCAATTCAGCATAAACACAGATGCACAAGTCAATCACAAGATGATCAGCCGTTTTCCATAGTTGAGGATACAGGCTTCAGAAATCTGATAAATCACCTCTGCCCAAAATACACAATGCCAAGTAGGCGTTACTTTTCGGACGTTGTTACATTTTACGAGTTATTTTATTTATTTAAATTTGTAAAGAAAATCTGTTATGAAAATAAAGCGTTATATTAAAGAAAATTAGATTTTTGTTTGTATTTGCTGTAGAGCTGCCACTGTTATATGTCACTATTATAAAAGTAACTAGTAAACAGGGAAAGTAACTACCGCGTTACATTAAAAAAGGTGAAAACCATTTTTTTGTGTCGATGTCGTCGTCTGCTCGCAGCAGCTCTAATTTTCTTTTATCTGGGAAAACAAATTGGTATCGGAAAAATCGGCATCGGCCGATCACACTTACAAAAATATCGGTAATCGGAATCGGCCAAGAAAATTGCAATCGGTGCATCCCTAGTTTTACGTTATAATCATATTTATTCACCTAAAAAGTGTCTAATTATGGAGTGGATGGAAAAAAGAACAATGCAATAGAAAAAAAATCACATTAAATGACTGTTATTCAACTTCAACAAAGTGCTGGGGTTCAGCAGAACATTTACTGCTTTGGTAAAACATTTACCTGTAAACAACAAAAAACACGTAATTTTTTGTGCAAAACGAAACGCTTCTGATGTGAGTGTTTGACTGTAAGTGGTCGTCACGTCAACTTACAAAAGAGTTGTTCTCCCGATTCATAAAAATCATTTGTGTATTGTTCTGCTCTAAACTTAGCACTGACACTCCAATTCCCTCATTTTTTTGAGGACTTCAGTGTTTCAGCCTCTTCACCATAGCTGACCGTTGACATTTCCCCCTCTGTGTCTGTGCGTTTGTGTGTGTGGAAAGCTGAGTCCCGCCTCAACAGGTAACACGTACAGGGGGCTGCAGCGGCCAAAACTGATTAGAAACCATTGCTTCGCTTCGCCCACACACCGATATCAGCCAATTATACCACATTCCGTGTTTTACGACGGATTCCATTTTATTTGTTGAATTCTGCGATTCCGTCCGCGTTTCCCACATCGTGCAAATCATAGAGCCCTGGAGGATGGAGCACCAGCAAGACGAAACCTCCCTAAATGATCAGTAGCAGGAGAGATTTGTAACGTCGTAGCAGCTAAATGCTCATAATTAAAGCCACAATGTTGTTTAGCTGCTACCTTTATATTTCCTTTAAATACCAAAAAAATATTTAGACTGGAATCGTGGCTTATTACACATCGACGCACATTGGACTTTGTCGAGGCGTGAACTCTATCTAATGATGCTATTTCTGCAGTTATTTTAAGCACGCTTGTGTTTAGCCAGGGGAGGCCATAAAACCTTGAAATAAATAATTGTGATTAATTAAATGTTTAAAGTAACACAAAGATATTAATTATCTTTATTATAGAAAATGTATTGTTTATGGCAGTAATCACTAATAAAAACGATCAGTAGAGGAATCTATGGATTAGTAACAGTCAATAGTGGCAGCTCTAGTTGCTCCACAAAAACGATCACAGGTGTTTATCTTCATAATAATCAGGCAGGTGAGATCAGACAAACTAATATACTGCACACGACCCCGTTATTATTAACATTCACTTTCATCTTTCCTTCTGTTTTTTTTATACAGTCTCATGCTACTTATAATGGAGCAAATTAGCGACGAACGTTTTATTTAAAGACGCGGCGCTGCAAACTTTAAGACCTTTCCGGGTTTTTTTTCCTGATTTTTCTCTTTCTTGTTCACAGTCATTTCTGAGCTTTGTTCTTGATCTGTTTCCATGGTAGCCAATTAACAGACTCCAGTTTCCCCCTATTTTTAGAGGAGTGTCCACATCCCCGCCTTCTATAAAGTCTGCGTTATATCGGAGGAAGAGAGGGAGAATAAAGAGAAGGCAGAGAGGAGGGATGACTGTGAGGGACATGAGCGACAAAAAGTGGGGGAGGAACAAAAAGCTTGAGTTGAAAACAACTACAGGCGCGATGACGGTCTGAAGATTTTGGTGATACGGTTCTGAAGATTGTTTTTGACTTCTCAAGGCTGGACAGTTAATTGAAAATTAATCGAAACCAACATTCAGATTCTCTAACTGACAAAGTCTGGCCCGTGATGATAATTTTGATTGTTTTTTAAATTCTGTTAATGCTTTTGAAAAAAAAAAATCTGTAAAAACCATCTCCAGTGTGTGTCCCCCTTAAAACATACTATTCCGTGTATTCCGTCTCACCCAGTCCAGTCTCCACTACATCTACTGTATGCGTGTGTGTTCTGGGCTCTCATCGGCTGTAGTTCAACCGTTAGCTAGATATCTGGTCAGCGTCGGCCAGCCGGTTTGATCCCGCCGGTCAAATGTGGAGCCTTAAATAGTGGCATTACTTTACACTGCGCGCGACCTGAGGGATTCTTGCACTTCCTGTTTTTGACGAGACAAAAATGAATCGAAACCAACTGGGGCTGGGTTCAAAAAAATCGATTCACCGATCAGTATCGATTCTTGTTCAAAAAATACGATACCGATTCAAAAATTCGCAAATCGATCTTTTCCTGCGGCTATGCACCACTTCTCGCGACCGCGCAAGGAGAGCTATAAAAACGTGAGACCGGCGAAACCCAAACCAAATAGAGCCATGACTAAAGCTGCTCCACTCAAATCACCGTCTGGCCTAATGTTATAACCAAGCAAAATTAGTATTGACGCAAAGAAATCTCTAAATAAATCGATATCGAATCGAATCGAGAATTGAATCGGATCATGACCTTGTGAATCGGAATTGAATTGATTCAGGAAATCAGCAACGATACCCATGCTGCGTCCGAAATCGCATACTACTTGAGTAGGTACTACATTTGAATTTGAACGTACTGCTCTACCGTTAAAACAGTACGTTCTATATAGTATGAATGAGGGTAGTATGAATGGAATTTGGACGTACTACATCCGCTGTGTTGATGTTGTCACGTGTCATGTGTCGTCACAACAGCGCGAAAATTTAAAGAGCCCACTCTACTGCGCGAACGTCAGCAATGTTGTTCGTAATGCTTACAGCTTTCATCGGCGTTTTACCGTTGACTGGATCAACAGCTCAGAGGAGGCATAGGTCAGCTGCTCACAACGTTTTCCTTAAGGGACTTACACTTGAAAAGAGCCGCGTCTCCGTTTCCCGCCATTTTTCGAATATGACGCCGCCTCTCCCGCTGCCTTATGGGATAGTGAAGTGTCCATCGAATGCCTACTACAGAATTCGGCCGGAAGCAGTAGGTCATCCGGGTACTTCTCGCCTACTGTTTTTCGAATACTATGAATTCGGACATACTACTCGCCTCGCATACTGTTTTTCGCATAATACATAGTAGGGAAGTATGCGATTTCGGACGCAGCGCAAGCCCTAAAACCAACATTCAGATTTTCTAATATTAAGTCATTTTCTAATTCGGCAACTTGCTCATGAGTACCTCACCGACGAACCGACGAGTTTCCGATCACGTGCCCAACTCCGTAGCCCTTATACTGCTAACTGCCTCATTCATTTTGGTCATTCAAAAAAAATCCTTTCTGTTTTTGACGAGACAAAAATGAATCGAAACCAACATTCAGATTCTCTAATTGACAAAATCTGACATCTGATCATTATTTTGATTATTTTTTCCAATTCTATTTACATTTTTGAAGCAAAGAATTGCGTTAATGCCTTCTCCAGTGTGTGTTTCACTTAAAACGTACTATTTTGTGTGTTCTTTTGCTCAGTCCAGCCTCCATCTGTTTGTTCCTTTCAGTAATTTTAAATATGCACTCTTTCAGTAGAAACTAAATACCAGTAGTTTGCGCATATCAGTGAGCTGTGAGGGAAAAAAACACTGGAATATCGATTACTGTTCATAATTGAGGTTACCTGTTAATTAACCGTGATACTGATTTGAGGTTGTATCGCCCGACCCTACCTCTCATCACCCAGGCCTTGAAGTGTTGCAGCGTTGGGCACAGTTTGCTCGTCTTAACTCCAAACGTTGTTGGGAAACCACCGTCGAATTCTACAAGGTGTTTTCATGACGCGTGCTGTAGCCACCACTTCTCAGGTTCAGTTGCACTTAATTGCTGATAGATTTTTATACTTCATGCCAGAGTAAGAGAGAGAGAGAGAGAGAGAGAGGGAGTGATGCAAGGGCCGAGGTTGTGATATGAGAGGAGAGGAGAGGCAGACAGGAAGACTTAGCTTGCTAACTGGATTAGCTTCAAATTGCTGTGGCACACATCCGCCTCCTGCCCTGAACGCTTCCTCCGTGACACCAGGCTAGCCCGAGTGTCCCCACCGCTCAGATCCAGCCGTCCACACGCATCGACTCGCTCTGGACAAACCAGGCATTGGGCTGGTATCGCGTTCTGATGGTATGATAATATTGTTACAATCATAATATTGCATTTTACAGCGCTAAAAGGTGTTATTTTGGAATGTCTGAATAAAAAAACCATTTCCATTAAAGACCAACCTTAATTTTTAAGTATTTGGGACATTAGTAAATGTATATGTTAAGTTAAAATGGTAAAAGAAATAAAAGAAACAGTGGAAATTTGCTTAATACAATACAATGAATGCAGCCCCTTAACGGTCAGTTCACACTGTGATTCTGAAAGTAGTCGAAGAGCTGTACTCACAACAACCTGCAGTCGGACGCACCGTCTTTCAGCCCACCTGCCCTGTTTACTCCAGAAAAGGGCGAAAGTGAGTGATTATTTGTGAACACACCGCAGCACAGCACACAGTGCACCACAGCGACCATGTGACCTTTGCATTTGACCCGTCCGTGAAGGAGCAGTGGGCAGCTAACAAGGGCAGCGTCCGGGGAGCAGTGTTTGGGGACGGTGCATGAGTACACGTTCATGAGTACCTCAGCGGTACCTTTACAAGTTCGAGATTCGAGGCGATGACCTTTCGATCACAGGGCAAAAATCCCTAACTGTTACGTTACCAGCTGGCCGTTGCCCCATGCACGCAAGCCCCGATTTTCACCAGTAGGATTGGGTTTTATTTCAAGCAAAAAGCCGTCATGCTTTCGCCAGCGTTCCCACGCTCAGTTTAACAATTTTACTGCCTCAGAGCTGAACCGTGCAGACCTGCGACTTTGTTCGAGGTGGGCATCAATCATTCACGTTACAGGGATTGAGTTGCGCGGCCGGATATTTATGAGGGATTTTAGCTGAGTGACACATTAAGTGCGGGGCAAGCCGCGTAGCATTCGTTAATTCATTTTTCAAATTAAAACCGAAACTCAAAAAGCATGTTTTTTTCCAATATGAAGTTTCCAAAACCGAAATGAAGCAACAAATAAGTCATTTTCTAATTCGGCAACTTGCTCATGAGCACCTCACCGACGAACCGACGAGTTTCCGATCACGTGCCCAACTCCGTAGCCCTTATACTGCTAACTGCCTCATTCATTTCGGTCTTTCTGTTTTTGACGAGATAAAAATGAATCGAGACCAACATAAAGATTCTCTAATTAACAAAATCTGACATCTGATGATTATTTTGGTTATTTTTTCCAATTCTGCCTACATTTTTGAAGAAAAGAATTGCGTTAACACCTTCTCCAGTGTGTGTTTCACTTAAAACGTACTATTTTGTGTGTTCTTTTGCTCAGTCCAGCCTCCATCTGTTTGTTCCTTTCATTTATTTTAAATATGCACTCTTTCAGTAGAAACTATGAGGACAAAAACACCGGAATATCGATTATTGTTCATAATTGAGGTTACCTGTTAGTTAACCGTGATATTGATTTGAGGTTGTATCGCCCGACCCTACCTCTCATCATCCAGGTCTTGAAGTGTTGTAGCGTTGGGCACAGTTTGCTCGTCTTAACTCCAAACGTTGTTGGGGAAACCACCATCGAATTTTGGTCATTCAAAAAAAAAACCCCAAAAATATATATATTTAAATATATTTATACACCACTGCTAATTTGTTACTGACAGCGTTGGATATCTTTGTCTTCTTCTCTGGCAGGTTACTCCCTCTTACGTTGCACGGTCCAGTAAATCTCAAAATCTCGATTCGATTCCAATTCTTGGGCTCACAATTCAATTTGAAATCGATTCATGATTCGTGGACTATTCCAAATTCAATACATAGACAAATTTGTTTCCATATTCCTGTTTCGAGTTACATTCAACACCGCGAACTCACGAAAAAAGTAAACTAGTGCCGTCATGTTAGTTGAAAAATATGAATCGATTTTTTTTATTTGATTTTGAATCGACAGAGAAAGTATCGCGATTCTGTTTGATTCTATTTGATTCTATTTGATTCAGTTTTTTTGCACAACTTTAAATAAAACTTCATGGAATGTGAGTGTAGTATTTCCCAATTCTGTCCATTTTTGAGAAAATTGAGAAAATTTTGAGAGATATTTGTAATAGGGTTCAACCGATATGGAGGAGATCAATATCTGATCATTTGAACCTGTTGTAAAAATCAAAATTGATGTGAAAATTTAGAAGGAATTTTACGAATATTTCAACACCATTTAGAAACCAAGAACGTGAAAAACCAATGAATGAATAACACGAGTCCCCCTTTTATTGCATAACCGACGTCAAGACCTACAAACTCGCCTAGCTCGCGCCGGGAATCGCCTTCGTCCCGCTGGCCGGTTAAAAATAGACTCGCTCCTCAGTTAATGATTTTTTAAAGACTTTACCCCCTTTCGCGTTCCTAATTGGAAGCGGCCGGCCCGAATTTATCGCTTCTGGAAAAAAAAAAATTAATAAATAAAGCCGGAGCCGCTAGTTGGCTAACCCGGCTAATAAACCCCCTTCTACAAATGTCAGGGCCGGATCCGCTTTTAACTCCGGTTCAGAGCGGCGCGCGTAAATCAAGTCGAGGCGATAAAGGACTTTATCCTCCGCCGCTAAATACCAATCCGCTAAACGAGGAGCGCTAATGGAAGGCGGGAGCTCTAACGCCCGTCTAGGGTTTGGGTGGAGTCTCGCGAGGTCGAATCGACCGGCGTCTTTTGTCTTTGCCGGATCGTCGCTCGGACAAAGGAAAAAAAACCTCGGCAAAACGGAAGCTTCCGAGGTTTTTTTTCCTTTGTCCTAGCGACGATCCGACGATATCTGTTCTGTAAATCCTGTGTAAGAACGGAGAGAACCGTAGTGTTTTGGTTTTTCGCCCTGACAGTAATTCGTGAGAGGAAGAGGATGAGGAGGAGGAAGTGGGGAGCGGGGCACGAACAAGAGGAGCGTCATCTGCATATAAATGAGTGGCACGCGTTAACGGGATCATTAATAAACAATCAAACTAATAAAGGGACTGGCGAAATCGAGCTGCGGGGGCGACAGCGAAAAGAGAGGGAGGGCTCGAGAGACGGAGAGAGAGAGACGCAGATAAGACGCGCCGCGCCAAATCAGATCGGCCGGGCCCGAAGCGGTTAAACGCGGCTTTTATTATATGATCGTAATTGAAAAGGAGTTAAAGGGACGAAATGAAGCTTCCATTAGATGATGTGCTGCTCGGAAGTGATTAATGAGACTGCGAAGGGGGATACTCGCGCTTCCCCACTTCATTGAGGAGGAGAGGGAGGGAGGGAGGGACAGACGGACGGAGAAGGGGACGGGGTCCGGCGTCTCGATTGTGCTTTCCTCTCTACCTTTCGGTCGTGTCACATTTCGGCCACTTGACCCGTAAGGTGAATGACCCTGACCTCTCCCACTTCTGTGTGTGCTTCGTGACCTTACCGACACACTTCACCCGGTAGCTAGGAGCCAAGCGCCGTTTCCGTTTTGCGGCAAATAACGACGCTTAAGCTCTCGACGCCTCAAAGTCACGTTCCGCAAATAGCGGCTCTCCAGAGACGGCGTTATAATTAGGGACGCACCGATCCGATACGTGGATCGGATATCGGTCCGATAATGACTCGCATAGCTGGACCGGGTATCGGTGGCGTTGAGCCGATATGTAAATTATGTAAAAAAACAAAACAAAACTCCGCAAGCCAATAAAACACGCAGTTCTTATTATTTTTATATTTCTAGTGGTCATGTCTACAGTGCCAACAATTTTATACTACATAAAAAATTTTAATTATCAGAAAGGACTGATTTCAAGATTGTGTCAGCACATCAATATACATGTCCATTACATAAGGGTTGGAGAAAATGTTCAGACTAAATTCTAGGCTCGAGTCTCTTATCATTTTTATTTCTTTGTTTATTCTCAGCTCATTTCTTTGTGCGGTAAATTCTACACATATAATAGATAGCGGATGTTTTTGATAATTAACAGTGTCATTTAAAGGAGCATAATATATACATTATATTTCTTTACGCCATAAAGTATATAATATATGTGACCCTGGCTGTGAAAACCCGGCTAAAATCGCCAAATCTAATTATGAAATAAAGAGCGTCAAAGTAGTCATAGCGAGAAAAATGTCAACAATATGCCATATGAGTTTATTGCAGTAAATGATAGATTATGTGCTGAGGTTTTCGGATGTAATGTTTGAAATGTAATTTCTAACAGGATAAATAGCGAAATTGGTGATTTTATTCACCTTACGTTTCCATTTTCCACCGGAAAATACCGGAAGTTGGCTTTGTAAACACTGCTTTTCTAACGTCTTTGGGATTACTTTATGTGCAAAAACAACTGGTGATTTGGGTGTTATTCGGTTTAGGAACTACTGTTCTATCATTATAAAGTGCATACAGACATTAAGATCAATGTGTATCCGCGGCAGTCACGTCAGGTAAAGAGGAGGTAGAAAAATTGCGACTTTAGCCGGGTTATCATAGGCAGGGTCACATATAATAGGCCTTGATCGTCTGTCAGAACCTTTAATCTGGGTAACGTTACCCACAGCTTTCTTGGATTATTTTTTAAAATTATGTTAATAATAATAATAATAGAATAATACAGAGTAGAACAGAATAATAGAATTCTTTTAATACTTTCCGCAGTGGGTTTTAATGTGAACTCCCTTTAAAAACATACTAGCGCATGTGTGGTCATGTGACGCCGCCTTGTCCACTCTGCCGCTACACTCGTGTGTGTGTTTCCTTCAGATATTTTAAAATCGCAAAGATACACACTCTTTCATTAGAAAATTTACGCCCGGCTTATTTACAATAGACAAACCTAGTCAGTGAAGTATGAGGATAAAAAACAAACAAAAAGGAGCTAAAACAAGAGAATCATTAATCAACGGTCAAAATTGAGGTAAAATGTTTAATTAACCGTGATACTGATTTAAGTTCATATCGCCCGGTCCTAGTGTGTAATATCTCTGTAAGAAAACTGTTTTTTAGAAAAAGAATTGACTGATCGTTGAAATGGTCAAAAGATTAACTAGTACAGAAGCAGTGATTAGTGGCAACCCTGGTTGTGTCAAAGGAACGCTGTGAATTTCATGTAAATCTTTCATGAGCAATTAATTACGCTGACAGCTTAAGGGGAAGTTATGTAAGCATGAAGTCCTAGCAAGCGGAAATTGGGATTGACGAGCAAAACTTTGTAAATTCGAGCCGTATACACATTGGACATGCCCTTTGCTCAGGCTTGTGCTCTGTTGTAGCTGTGAGGAGCGAAGGGCTGGAGAGCAGACGGCTTTGTAAGGTGAGAGCAGGGAGAACCGAGCGAGACCAAGTTCGGCTCTAATTCTCTCCCCCCCTCCCCTCTCTCCTCGGACTGGCCGGGCATCAATAATGCACTCGCCAATTTGCAAGTGAAGCACGTCAGCCAGTCAGGGCGGGGAACCGGGGGTATTGGCAGCTCCGAAGGGACGAGGGGTCCGGTTAAACAGCGGGGTCTCGGGGTCTCTGAGTTTACACCCCCCCCCGCCCCTTTAACTACAGGCACGAGCCGACAGGGTTTTTTTTTTCACAGCGCCGGGTCCCTTGTGGGGGGTGGAGGGTGGGGGGGAGGGGACGGGGCGTTTTATTTGGCCAGCGTCTAATAAATCAAGCAGACGCACGCGTGGCATTTCATTACACGGAAGCCCAGCAGGCCGTTCTCTCGCCAGCGCCAACGCGGCAGACGTCAGCCGGTCGAGGTGAAGTGCGCTCCTGTGGCCCACGCGGTCTACTCCAGTCCTGCAGGTTTTTCACACTCCCTTTGTGAAGCGCTCAGCCCCGGTGAAAGAGCCGGCGCTGATGGAAAGCGCGTGGTTTTTTTGTGCCTACATTGTTGCCAGCCAAGGCCACTCGAGACCTCCTTTAACCTTTCCTCCTTTCACAGAAAAGTTCTGCTGAATGTCGCTATTGAAAGTTGGAGCGCTCGGAGAACATTGGTTTCGCCGCGCTGTTTGTTCCTCCGGCTCCTTTTTAGCACCAGACTTCTCATGGTGTTTTTTTTCCTTCTGTGGAGGTTGGCTCTTTGTTCGAGGTTTTTAGTAGTCGGAATATAGCTACGCGGTCAAGTTTTGTTGACGGCGGTAACGAGATTTTATTTTTCAATCGAGTTCCACAGTGCACAGCGCCCACTTGAGTGGACAGCCGTCTGTAAGGTTTAACTCGATGGTGGCTCGTAATATGTGCGTGGAAGTGTTAAGTGTGAGATTTAACTGATTTTAAAAAACGGAAGTGTATTTTCCAATGAAGGAATAATAAATAAAAGGGATGAATGAATATGAATAAATTCAATAAAAAGGTGCATTTATTGGTTCAACCATACTGTGAATGCCAGTACTTGCAGAGCTAGGAGGCAGGTGGTCTCCATAACTACGAAGGAAGATCCATAATTACTTTTGAATATTTCAGTTTTTTTGAAGGAAAAAAAAAATGAAATCAGAATCTGAAAACACTCTGTGAAAGTCAGTCTACATTACTGCAAAGTAAATTATTTTTCCTGTGCACAGTCACAATTACGGCACTGAGCAGATATCCACAACGACATGTTTGCTTATTACAGACACAGTCTCTCTGGAGCTACTTGGGGTTGAGGCTCTCAGATATTCAGTGGTGGTAGTGCTGGAGGTAGGATAGAGCTTGACTCCGACCCTCCACATCTCGGCGTGTACTTGTAGGTTACAACATCATGGGCCTCATTCAACAATGTCTTCTCAAGTTTTTCCTAAAATTTGTTCTTAAGAAAAGTCTATGACAAATTCATGATGCGTTCTTGAATAGTTTTGTAGTTTTTACATTTAAATGGTAGAATATTATGCAATTATGAACTTTAGAAAGTCCAAAAAGCACAAACACATGAGCTTCTGCTCTTACCCAAGAAAATATATCAAGTAAGAAAGTTGCTGAATAGGGCTGTGCAATATGCCCAAAATCTCATATGGAACGCCAAAGACGCCTCAATTTGTCTGCATTTTTACTCAGTTGACAGTAAAACACCCATTTTTGATGCCTTTTTATACCATCACTTTTTACGCCTTTAAAAACGCTGCTTTTCGCCGCGCTCGCGTCTCACTACACAGTAAGGGGCCTGTGTCAAAAGCGCGGAGACGTGACATCCACATGACGCTGTGGCGACTGCTGCAAACCATGAAAAATTACTCCCGTATACAGTGTATTTTGCGACACCATGAAATAAACGATAGGGTATAATATGAAACAACAGATGTTCTCATTTCGTCATATGGACGTCAGAATCCCCAGTAAGAATGGTTTGTGGAAGAGGCCCAGTGTTTTCTGGTTGCTGGTTTGCTATTCTAGCAGGGGCAGCTTGTGAAGGTAGACGTTAATCAGCAGCAGTTGTGGCATTCTTGATAAGTAGTTAGTCAATTAAGTGAAGAGAGGTCAGTAAACAAAGTAAGCAAATTATACTGAAGCTAGAAATTAAGTCTTCACGAGCTGGTAATTCAGCCCGCCTGCTCTTTAACTGATCACTCTGTAGATTCTGCAAGCATTTTTACTTTGAATATGATACTGTACGATCAAGTACGGTTTGGGAGTTCACCTGTGATTGGAAGGTTGCCGGTTTGAATTCCAGAGCGGGAAAGGTACCACTGAGGTGCTCAGCAAGGTACCGTCTCCAAGCACTACTCCCTGGGCGCTGGACACGTCAGCTGCCCACTGCTACTTCTCAGTAGGGCTGGGTTCAAAAAAACGATTCACCGATCAGTATCGATTCTCGTTCGAAAAATACGATATCGATTCAAAAATTTGCGGATCGATCTTTTCCTGCAGCTTTCTCGCGACCGTGCAAGGAGAGCTATAAAAACGTGAGAGCGGCGAAACCCAAACCAAATAGAGCCGTGGCTGAAGCTGCTCCGCTCAAATCACCGTCTGGCCTAAAGGCCGATGTTTGGCAACACTTCGGTTTTAAGACAAGTTAAAACAAGCAAAACTAGTATTGATGCAAAGAAATCTCTAAATAAATCGATATCGAATCGAGAATTGAATCGGATCATGACCTTGTGAATCGGAATCGAATCGATTCTGGAAATCAGCAACGATACGCAGCCCTACTTGTCAGACGGGTCAAATGCAGAGGTGACATGTTGTTGTGGTGCACTGTGTGCTGTGGTGTGTTCACGATAACAAATGCTCACTCACTTTCACTTTCACATTAGTAATGCTGATGGGCTGATGCTTATCATCGTGCTCTTGATCATTTCCCCAGTTATTCGTCCGGGTCTGTTGATTTTTTGACTCTGTGTCATTTGTTCATCGTAGGCTTGCATTTTTGCCTGATGTCACAGAGTAAACAAACCAGTCGCCCCACTGTGCTGCTTAACATAATGCTGAGTAATGACATCTCCAGCCGGGAAAGTCACTTTCTTCTCGGCAGAATCTCATGCGGGAGCCGGGCCACACCTTATTCGCTTAGTCTCCCGTCACTCCCCCAAACGCAGAGACGTCTGGCCGCTGCCGATTTGATTAGATATTTGAGGAGCGAGAGAGATGAAAGCGACGTGGAGGAAGGTCAGGCAGGAGAGTGGTGGAGGAAGAGGAGGAGGAGGAGGAGAGAAAGTGGAGTTTTTCTGAGGAAAAACCTGCTGCACTCTGGACCTTATTACTGAGAGTGCCCCAGCTTCTAACTCGCCTCACAGAACTCAACAGAACACACACACACTCTCTCTCTCTCTCTCTCTCTCTCACGCACCTACACACCTTTGTGGATTTTTATCCCTCTTTTATCTCTAAACTTGTTAAACATACACTCTTTAACCTCCGTACAAGCACATACTGTACACTCCCCTCTCTCCGTTTGTCTCCTGTTACTCTCTAAACTTGCTCAACTCGCCCTCTCTCTTCCACATGAATAATAGACACACAGAGGAAGAAAGAGAGAGATGGAAGGAGGGAGCGAAAGAGAGATGTGAGATAGAGAGAGAGGGAGAGATAATTATGAAATGAAGCTATGAAATGAACTGGCTCTAGGATGATGGAGTCTCTCCCAGCGCAGTGAAGGGAAATCTCTGCGTTTTGCAGATTTATGCTGAGCTTGGTGTTTGTAAAATAAAAAACCAACTTTTTTTTTATCATTTATCAGCACCGTTAACTAGCAATAATCAATATCGATATTGGCTCTGACAAACCAATATCGATCAATCTCTAGTCAAGAGCAAACAGCACAGATAGAAGAGATGGCAGTGGAGCCACAGTAGCGCACCTTGTAATGACTTAATATCGGTGATGGTCAAAATTTAAGATTATCGACAATATGCCTAATATCGGCCCCTGATAATCGGTCAACCCTTAGGAAAAAATTTTGTAACCTTTACTGACACTGTACTGACATGTAGCATTCGGACTGGACTAAACTGACTGAGAAGCTCTAGCAATAATTACTCTTACCCCACGTCCTCATGAGTGATTATTTGTCATTGTGAACACACCACAGCACAGCACACAGTGCACCACAACCAAATGTGACCTCTGCATTTAACCCATCCGTGAAGGAGCAGTGGGCAGCTAACAAGCGCCCGGGGAGCAGTGCTTGGGGACGGTGCCTTGCTCACGAGTACCTCAGTGGTAACTTTACCAGCCCTGGATTTGAATCTGCGACCTTCTGATCATGGGGTGACCACCCTACCGTTACGCCACCAACTGCCCCTCTCGTGGAAAACTAATCGCGTCCAAACAGTACTTTTGATGCACAGAGATCTCATAATCAAGCACGCAGGAAAGCCATGCTGCCCTGCGGCACTGAGAGCTGAGTGTGTGTGTTTGTGTGTGTGTGTGTGTGCGGTGTGTGTGTGTGTGCCGGCGTTTCCTCTCGTTACACCCCAGCGAGGCGCTTGCTGTCACTCAGCAGGGGGTGACTGCTCTCCCTGACAAACTTCCTCAGTGTGCGTTTGTCACCATCTCCTCCAAAACTCGCCTCGTCTCCCATTAGGCTCAAACGCCACTGCCTCAGCCGTCACTGTAACACTCTTCTTCCTCTCCCCCTCTTCCTCTCTCCCTCCGTCTCTCCGTCCTCCTCCGTGTGTGTGCAGGATGAGAGTTCAGTGAGCAGCGAGGAGTTTGATATGAGTGACCCCGCATGGATTTCAGCTGAGCAGCACAGCGCGCTGTCGGAGCCCAAGCTGAAGCCAGCCCCCAGCAGCAGCGAGACCATGCACAGCCCCGCCGGCCAACACAAGGAGGAGGACGGTAGGACCACACGCCTGCTTCCTCTCTCTCCCCCTCTCTCTCTCTCCCTCTCTCTCTCTCTCTCTCTCTCCCCCTCTCTCTCCTCTCTCTCTCTCCCTCTCTCTCTGTGTTTTTCTCTGTCTTATTTCCTCGCCTCCCACATTTGCACTCTCTCCTGCTCTATCATCTCTGATTCTCCTGCTCATCTTCCTCTCTCATCTGCACTCTCTAATGTGCTCATCCATTTGCCTTCTCTCGTTCACATCTATCTATCTATCTATCTATCTATCTATCTATCTATCTATCTATCTATCTATCTATCTATCCATCCATTCATCTATCCATCCATCCATCTATCTGTCCATCCATCCATCCATCCATCCATCTATCTGTCCATCCATCCATCCATCCATCTATCTATCTATCTATCTATCTATCTATCTATCTATCTATCTATCCATCTTTCCATCCGTCTATCCATCTATCCATCCATCCATCTATCTATCTATCTATCTATCTATCTATCTATCTATCTATCTATCTATCTATCTATCTATCTATCTATCTATCTATCTATCTATACATCTATCTATCTGTCTGTCTGTCTGTCTGTCTCTCTGTCTGTCTATCTATCTGTCCGTCTATCTATCTATCTATCTATCTATATCTATCTATCTATCTATCTATCTGTCTGTCTGTCTGTCTCTTAATGCAATACTGTCTGTCTGTCTGTCCCGTCCGTCTATCCATCTATCCATCTATCTATCTATCTATCTATCTATCTATCTATCTATCTATCTGTCTATATGTCTATTTATCCATCCATCTATCCATCTATCTTTTTCTTACCTCCTCTCTGTTTCCATTCTCACTTTCGTTCAGTCACTCTCATTTCACGCCTTCTCTCTCCCCTCCCTCCCCCCTCCCCTCCCCATCTCTCTCTCTCCCTCTCTCTCCCCCTCCCTCTCCCCTCCCTCTCCTCTCTCCCTCTCCCCCTCCCTCCCCATCTCTCTCCATCTCTCTATCTCTCTCTCCGCCTCTCTCTGCATCCCTCCATCTTAATCGAAGTTCTGAGTCGCACTGTGGGGAGGAGAGAAGTGATCAGACTCTGAAATGAAATGACCTGATGGGTGGGTGCGGAAAAACCAATGCATTCATATGCTGAAGTGTGAGGCATCGCGCTCTTCTTCTTCTTCTTCTTCTTCCCTCAACACTCTCTCTCTCTCTGTCCCGTCCACACACTCCAACACACTCCAACACCCCCCCCCATGATGTAAACAGAGTGGAAGGGCTAAGGCAAGGTGAGAAGAAATGTAGCAATCGATTTCGATCATCCAACATTCCTTTCTGCGTTTCCGGGGACAAAGCTCTTGCTACCGGCCCTCCTCGGTGGTGAGAACGAGTGGAAGGAGCCCGGAGGGAAAGGAGGAGAGTGTTAGGGGATTCTGCAGGGCTCCTGGAGGGGGGCAGAGGAAGCACGACTCCCCGTGGCAGACCTGCTAAAGGTCAGCAGATCCGAACTGGTGGGAGTGTTCCTGTGACATTCCTTCCCTAGAAAAGGACTTCTTTACAGGAGCTCGAGGCGCATCCTGTCCCTCTCTCTCTCCCAAGATTAGCCTTAAACCCTGTCTGTGAAACTGGTCAAAAATGTGAAATGTGTCTTATTGACCTGTAACGATTTTTAGCACATCGTATATGCAAATATCAACCATGGACATAAAATCATGTTCTAACATGAACTAAAAACTCTCTCTCTCTCTCTCTCTCTCTCTCCCCCTCTCTCTCTCTCTCTCTCTCTCTCGCTCATTCTCTCTTTGTCCCACTCCCTTTCTCCGTCCATCTTTATCTCTCTAAGGATGAAAGCACACAGCAGTAATATTCTCATAAAGAGCATGAAGCCCACCTGCTCCCATAGAGTATTTGCTCATGTGCAGTGTCGCTCGTGATTATCTCTCACACACACACACACACACACACGCACACACGGACATACTCAACTCTTGTAATCTTCGTGAGGTACTTCCATTGACTCCTGTAACATGACAAAACAAATCTTTTGCCTCTCTGAGATTTTTGAAATAAAAGCCGTAACGGTTAGCAAGGTAACGGCTGGGGAGTTGACCCCGAGATCAGAAGGCCGTCGGTTCGATTCCTGGACCGATAAAGGTACCACCGAGGTACCCATGAGCAAGGTTCCGTCTCCAAACAGTGCTCCCCAGGCGCTGCCCACGTCATTGTGGTGCCCTGTGTGCTGTGCTGTTTTCACCGCGACCTCTGCACTCGACCCATCCGTGAAGGAGCAGTGGGCAGCTTCTTAGCAGTTCTTGGGGACGGTGTCTTGCTCATGAGTACCTTTACCGGTCCGGGACTTGAACCGGCTACCCTCCGATCACGGGAACAACTCCCTGACCGTTACCCAACCACTGGCCTCTGGTTTAACTGGGTCTGTGTTATACCTGAGTGGCATTAGCAGCGAAGGGTCTGGTGTTCTGTGCTGCATTAATGTTCCGGATGGTTCCACAGACATCAGCTGAGAGTGACAGCCACACGTGCCAAAGCAAACTCCTCTGTCTGCCAAAGAGTGAGAGATGGAGAGAAGCGAGAGAGGGAGGGAGAGGAAGGAGCGGGAGCGTGATTAGGAGTGCTCTCGGTGATTGGGTAGAGCTATTTCTGAAACGTTCTCACACTTTCCAACTCCTAACTCTAGCTATCCTCAGAGATTTGGTCTGTGTGTGTGTGTGCGTGTGTGTGTGTGGGCAGGGTTTGTGAGGGTTTGACTGTCCCATAAAAGACAGAAAGATTAGTCAGGTGTGTGTCTGTGGCGGTGTGAAGATGGTGTGTGTGTGTGTGTTGGCATGGTTTTAAGTATTTGTAAGGACCTGATTGTCCCCTTAAATATAGTGTGTGTGTGGGAGCAGATTTTTTACCGTTTATAAGGACCTGATTGTCTTCTACAAGATTTTGCGTGTTTGTGTGTACGTCGGCACGTCTTTATTTGAAACGATGTGTGCGGTGGCACGGTGGTTAGCGCTGCTGCCCCACAGCGAGAAGGTCCTGGGATTTGATGAAAAAAACATGAAAAAAAATCACGTTCACCAAAAAAAACCATAATCTGTGGAGTCTGGGCTTTCATATGTTGTACGGTACGCATGGTTAGCCGTGGTGGTATAGATTCTGCAGCCGTATATCTTCCACGTAGACGTACGCAGTGTTTTTGTTCTTTGTTTATTTGTGTTTGGTGTCGGAATTGTGTTATGTTTAGGTGGAATTTGTTGTTTGAGATTTTTAGACAAGATTCTGTCAGTGACGTCGATGTGCCGCATGCGTATGTTTGTTTACGTTTACGGTACCGGGGGTAATCGGGCTCCAGCCATTAAGTATTATGTGATTTTCTGCGTGCGCAGATTGGGCATCAACACCAGCGTCTGCATGTGTGTGTGTGGGCTCGAGGTCCCCTGTGCATGAGAACGCTCTATATTAACGTTTTAATCAGTGCCGGAGCATAATTTTACGCAGAAACAAAAAAAATCGGATTTATGAATTCCTCCAGTTCCGAAAGCAACACCGTTAGCGTCAGAGCTTAACGATACTCTTTTAAAAATGTATCCCGTTTGGTACCGGATTTTAGTACCCATCTCTACCGCTAGCTGAAATAGTATTGCTTGTTTTTTTGTGTGTGTGTGTGTGTTGGTGCTATGTGTTCGGTGAGTCACACGTCGTCCAAGTCGGTGTGTGTACATTACAAGCTGCGCGCCTGAAGACGTGCGAGATCCCGAGGCTAAGCCTTCCCGTGTCAAGGCATTGTGGGATAGAGTGGCCTTGCTACCCCCAACACCCACAGCCCCAGCAGGAGAGAGAAAAGGGGGAGGAGGAGGAGGGAGAGAGGATGGGCAGATGGAGAGGAGGAGGAGGAGGAGGGGTGGAGAAGGAGGTGTAGAACATAGATTCGAATGCAGTGTTTTAAAAACAACAACCACAACGTGGAGGAGCAGCTGAAAGGTGAGCTTTGTGACGGAAACGACGACGGACAGCAAATCAGCCGCGAACCCCGGACGGTTGGCTCCTCCTGCGTTTAATGGAAGAAGCCCGGCAGCTTTAAATTGCCGTCGCGCCGAACCTTATTAAGCGAAACCTCGCTTTAAGGCTTTATCTGCGCAAGCTTAATCACACGCAATTAAAGTGTGTGAAAGTTTCAGTGGGGGGAGGAAAAAAATGGAATTTGATCTGCAACATCTTGGGCTAATTAGATTAATTACCCGCCGCACGGCGCGCGCATGACGAAGGGAACAAAGCGCCAGGGAGTCCAGCGCCACGACGGCATTGTTCCACTCGCTAGTGAAAACCGTCCGACCCAAACCAATTCGCCGGAAACGCCGCCCAAAAGACAAAAAGGTCAGCGTGGACCGGACGACCTCGACGGTCCGACGAACGCCCTAACGCCATAAATTGACCCAGAGACGTTAACGTGGGTTACAGGGATTGGAAAGCGGACCTCTATGTCCAGAGCAGGTGTGGCTTCGGCTTCATTTCCGCCACACAACCCACAAGTGCTTCTTTTAGTTGCGTTTGGCTGCTGCCGACACGTACGCACAAAAAAGAGGCTTGATTCGCGAGCGTGTCTTGTGATTCTGTTAACAGCGTTTGCATGTCAGATTAAATATCCCTCCCCAAGGTGAGCAGCAGCAGCAGCAGCAGCACAACCAATTACTGCGGCGCTTTCAAACTCGGAAATCACAAAAGATTTGGTCTGTTTCATGCCCGCTGTTGTCAAAGCCTCTGTCTTTTATTTCGTACCTTTCCTTTTGTCACACGGGATCCGCCGGAATTAATTAATTATTGGTTTATTAATGAGTTAATCTCTCCCCCTCTCTGTCTCTCGTTATGTGCCCACGTGAGAGTGTAGAGGTGTGTGTGTGTGCGTGTGTCTACCTCTCTACCCTTGTCCATAATTTTGGTGAACGTTAACTGATTTTTCAATGTTATTTTATGCTGATGAAGTGTATTTCTCGCCAGCCTTTAAAACTTCGAGACACTGTGAAATGTGTCGCTCGTTCTGTGCAACCATAGAAAAAAAGTTTAAAGTAAAACAAGAGAGATAAGATATGAAAGATGAGATATGAAAAATATGAAATCTATATAAACGTTAAACTTGTAACTACGCTACCCAGCTGCAAACCTCCAAAATAATTATTTTTCAGTTTCGCAAGCGCAGCCAAAGCAGATGTTTGATTTTTTTTGGACACGCCAATGTATCTGACTTTGTTAGATGTGCTAAAGGAGGGCATTTTGAATAGAGCTGAAACGATTATTCGAATAACTTGAATAATTCGATTACAAAAAATGGTCGAGGCAATTTCTCTAGAATCGAAGCTTCGTTTAAGTCATTTTGCTCGCTACAGCGTGCGCCGCTTGTGTTTCACACAGACGCTTATTAATGACGCACAATATTTTCAGTGGCGCGATCAAGGCGAGAATAGATCCCTCTGTATGTGAACGTATTTGTGAGATATTCCGTGCACAAAAACAGAAGTAAACGCGTAAAAATGGCTAAATGACATTTTTTGCGATGTAAACACGCACGCTGTGTTTGTGAACGTGCGAGCGCCCGCGTAAGCGCCGTTACTCGCTAAAACGCTCCGTTTCCGTCAAAACGTCCCCTTTATTACAGACAAAACGCGTATTTTAGCTGATAAATAACCACATCAACCAGCGTTCCACTCACAATACCGCCATTTATTGAGATTTTCCCATCGATTTTTTTTTTCATAGTTCATTCCGGAACGCGCTGAACCCTTTATTGTGACGCGGCTCCGAGGCGTGCGCTGGGGATTGTGGGAAATGCAGTTCTCTTCCAGAAAGACCAAAAGCAACTCATTTTATTGGCCAAATTGGTTCAAAATGACCCTTGAACTTCATGTTTCTTCATTTTCAATTGAATACAACAACATAAAGTGTATATGACTAACTTCTACTCACACTACAATAAGCATAATAACAAATGTATTGTCATTTTTGTTAAAAAAAAATCAGATTACTCAATTATTCGATAAAACAGTCAATAGATTACTCGATTACAAAAATAATCATTTGTTGCGGCCCTAATTTTGAACTCGTAATTGTAACGTTGTATTAATGTGTCGCTCTTTACAGCAGATATTGTTACACATATTTGTTGTTGAATTTGGTCATAAATTGGCACGTTCTTGTTCACCGTTCAATTTGGGATTATTATTATTTCACAAGGTGAGGTAACTACACATATAAAGTCTATAAAGGTGTGTATAGTAATAATATTAATGCAAATTTGGAATGCAGCAGTGGAAAGGGAGAAAAATACTGTATATAACTAATTAGAGGTCGACCGATATTGTTTTTTAGGGCTGATATCAATAGGATTGTTGCCGTTTAACGGGGATCATAACCAATATTTGGAACAGATATTCAAAAAAAAAAAAGAAAAAGAAATGAAAATCTCCGTCAAGATGTTGAATTTCACTGACACCAAGCTCAGTAAACTCTTCTCTCTCCTCTTTTCCTTCTCGGGGCTTGACGCTGCGCTCGTGCGTGAGCGTCAGCGTCGAGCGGTTACTACTGGTGCGACATATAGCCAATCAGAGCCTTTGTTGGAGGAGGGCCGTTAAAAGAAGCAGTGGAGAGCAGACAGCTCAGAGAGAAGAGACGGCAGCGGAGCCGCAGTAGCGCACCGTGTGATTACTTAATATTGCCGATGGTCGAAATGAAACACCGATAACCAGCGAAATGCCAAATATCAGCCCCGATAATCGACGAATTACGGGTGGTCGGTGACCTGCGATGGCGACGCGTTCTGCTGACCTTGAAAATATCGTACGTCGAGAAACACCAAAAAATATGCACTCTAACACCGGGACAACTGGACTCTGTCGACCGCTGGAGAGAGTGAGGCATCTCACAAGGCGGGAGACGCGTACATCCCGGCAGCGCCTCAACGCACCGTCGCTAAGCACCGCTACTTCGCCTGCTGCGTGAAATATGAAATATTTTTGCATTTCTGTTGGACTGCTTTTGTCATTATAAGATCAAGAAATCGTAACTTTGGGACCATCTGTAATTGCATTTTTGCATGGCTCTCCCTCTCTACCTCTTGCCATTCGTTCTGTCTTTCAGTGACGTCCCCCCGCAGCCGTCCCGTTTTCAGCACTGACGACTCTGTATACCAGGCGCCTCACGTCCAGATCCTAGCATCCGACAGCACCGTCCGTTTTACGGCACCGCTCGGTCTCTCAGAGCGCTGGTCGTTTCTGACTCCCGGCCCTTTTCTCGCGCAGCATGTGATACGTATGGAATCAACAGAAGTCTTTAGCGTGAGCCGCCGCATTGATCATATGACGCTTCTCGCAAATGTCACGGCCACGCACTCCGAACAGACGCGCAATTCAGACCTGAGACGCGCCTCCAGATGGATTTGTTTTGAATGACCTTTGTCATTACACGGGTGGATTTGCCGCAACCCCGGTGGCAAAGTGACCCACGGGACACACACACACTCACACACACACACACACTGTTTAACTGTTACTATGTGTGTGTGGAAGTGCGTGAGTGCGCTAGAGTGTGGGAGGGCGGCCGAGGGGAAAGTAGGCCATCAAACAATGACAGTCTGACTTTGATGGCTCTCCCATCGGACCCGAGCGATGGAGGTTAAGTGTAAAAGTAAATAATTAGAGAGCAGTAGCTACACCGGCTTAGTTAATCCTCAGCGTTACGTGCCGCTCCGCACACACATGCGGTAGAGATTGTGCAGTTCACTCGGACGGAATACACACTGACCTTGTTGTTATATATGTCCATTCGACTCTCTTCCGTAATATGTAATATTGAGAGTGTGTTCAAGTTGTTGTTTATTAGACGCTCTTGACGTTGGCCGCAGCCTCTCTGCGGTTATATTGTCATTCCTGGGACAGAGGGTTTCTGCTGCGAGCGTATCGGTAGAAGAAGGTTGAGAGCAGCGTTTGATGTCCTTCATAGCTGCATAATAACAGGTGTGGGCTTGTTTGCTGGCCAAAGGAGATGCAGAACATTAGAGAAACGTGTGCTTTTTAAGAGCAGGCCTTTACCAACGTGCCAGAGCCGAATGCTTTCCTGAGAGCTGAGGGCTGTTCTCACTGCAAAATCATTCTTTCCTCAAGACAGAAGATCTCCTCCTTCATTCTCCTCTCCTCTGTTTTATCGCCCTACGTTCATAATATTGAAACGGCAGTACACCGTAAATAATGCTTTGTCAATATGCTTAACGGCTCGGTTAAGACTGTATCGACGTGTTCGTATCTATTTTGCACACAAATAAGACGTCGCAGGTTTGTTCACGTAACGGTAGGAGACAAATGCCAGTGTGACCACGCAGGAGAACTGTGCAATTGCTTATTTAAACACCACCACTTTGGAAGGAGGTTATTTAAGCAAATTGAGTCTTATTTTATTTGATAAAATATCACTGGCACTACCACGCAAATACAGTAATCGCGCCTCCTTTGTTTAAAAGCACTTTAATTTAATGCACATTGAGAATTTTACAAAAACACCGCTACAAAAATGTGACCCTCCACGACAAAACCAGTCACTTGCCGCAACGGAGGTTTCCGAGAAAAACGAGCGTTTATGTTGCGTGGGGTAAAATTTGGGATTTTTTGTTTTTAGTGTTTTGAAACAGTGGAAGGTCTATACTGTACTGTTGTGAAGAAATTTGGCTGAAAAACTTACCCTTTCCATCCTAAAAAGGTGACTTTCTTGAGGTGAGGAATTCAATTCCAGCAGAATGTTCAAAGTTTGTGTTTTGACCGCTCTACTTCAATATTTACGGTAAATCCACTGGTTGACTAGCGTGAAGATATTTCTCCGGAATCCATCTCCGTCTCCCGAGTTCAGTTAACCTAACGCAGGTAGGCTATCCGTGTGGCTGTGAATGCAGCGTAGGCTACCGTAAATGCAAACGTAGCCGCGACCGCACCAAGCGTCTGTGAGTGCTACGGCGATAGTCAACTTCGACGGCAGATTTCTCCGTTTCTCACTTGGCGTGACAGGAGAAACCCGACTCCTTTGAATGTTGATATCTCAGTCATATGTCGTCCCATTCATTCCATATAGGTATCGTTTTGAAGCTTGATTTATGCCCTTTCATGAAAACATAACTCAATTTTGGAAATTTGCGACAAGCGACTGGTTTTGCCGTGGAGGGTCACAAATGTGTTGAAAACTCAAACTGAAGTAAATGAAGGATAATTAATAAAACAAATATATCATTTTTAAATGAAAATGAAAGATTGTCACTGTGAACACACCACAGTACAGCACACAGTGCACTCAGTGCACACAGCATTTAACTCATCCGTGAAGGAGCAGTGGGCAGCTAACAAGCGCCCGGGTACCTTGGTGGGGACGATCACGGGACGAACACCCTACCGTTACGCCACCACCTGCGCCGTTTATGTTATTTAGAAAAATGTGATCACTACAAGTAATTATGCATTAAAAACCTTGATATTAAAAATACAAATTTATTATTTCTGTTATTTAACAAAACCGTTTCAACCATTTCAAGCAATTGTGCATATTCATTCATTCATTCATTCATTCATTCATTCATTCATTCATTATCCAAACGCTTAATCCCAACCGGGCTTGCGGGGGGATCAGAGCCTATCCCGGGAGCTACGGGCGCAAGGCGAGAACCAAACCTGGGCAGACGCCAAGACAGCGCAGGGCACACACGCTCACACAATCACACCTTACGGAGCCAATTTAGAGTCACCGCTAGACCTATACTGCATGCCTTTGGACTGTGGGAGGAAACCGGAGCCCCTGGCGGAAACTCGCGCGAACGCGGAGGGGAGCGTGTAAACTCAACACAGGACCTTCGTACTGTGAGGCGGCAGCGCTAACCACTGCGCCACCGTGCCGCCTGGAATTGTGCATATGTTTTTTATTTAAGAAAAACAGCTTTCAGTGTAATAACTTCAGATAGAGGTTATTTGATGCAAATGTATTATTTCAGTACAAAATGTTAAATCTGTATTATGTCTAGTGCGTTGTCCCAGGTGTGTTATGTCTGTGTGTGTTGTACATATAGTATCAGCCTGAGCAGCAGAAAAGCAAGCAGTAAGCAGCACGTCCGAGATGTGAGACGTGAGATGTGCCGACATTTGGGATGCTTGTCCCAGCTGAAAAGCCCGGAGCTGCTTTTAGAATCGAGAAGCCGAATCCCCCCCCTCACCCCCCACCCCCGCTGTGGCCGTTACACATCCAACAGAGAGTCCCGCTTCAGATAAATAAGTGACAAACTGCAGCGGACATGGAGAATTCACACAAATATGTATGCTAATCAACACAGGGACCGGTGCGGGGCGACGAGCGTTAGGATGCTGCGCGTTTCCTCCTCTCTGGGGGAATAACGGCATGCAGCAACACACTCTCTCTAGCCTCGCTGTTGAATAACAATGCAGCTCAGATACACGCAGCTCCTCCCGCTCCGCCTCCCCCTCCCTCCCCTCCCCTTCCCTTCCCTTTCTCATCCCCAACACCGTCCAGGTGACCTCCAGCGACTCCTGGAAGCACGCCACCAAACGCTGCTCACAAGCCAGCTTCGTAGATAGAGAGCGGAGCCCGGCCGCCGGCCAGTGACAGAGCCCCCTGCCGTGTGATTGGCAGACGCTTGCGGCGGAGCCTCATTAATGCTGTCAGGTCGTTCTCTCCGGTTTCAGCAGGTCACCGATTCTCATCTGCCTCCGCCAGCTCCCGCGTGTCGGTGTGACGGAGCTCCAGATAAGAACAAGTGTGCAAAGGGATGGAAGGTTCTACTTCAGTTACCGTACATAGAGCTGGACTGAAACTTGAACATGTTTTTACTAGGGGCGTAACGATAAGTCGACACATCGATTCAATGATCAACAAGCCCATAACGTCGATCAGAGGTCATACATATAGTAACGTCTGTTTTTGGTAAAAGAAAGATCCCGGATCCGAATCATATCCACATTGTGTCGTTGCAGTTTCGAGCAGCAGTTTTATTACACAAGCAGCTGTAAAGAGAACACGTTTACCCAGTATCTTAAATTTCCTCAAATACGTTTGAGGCTCAGGCTGGAGTCTGGGTTAATTGTACCTTGGTGCGCGATGACGGCGGCGCAGTGGTTAGTGCCGCCGCCTCACTGTGAGAAGGTCCTGGGTCTGATCCCCAGGTCGGTCGTGGGGTCTTTCTGTGTGGTCTTTCCCGTGTTGGTGTGGGTTTCCTCCGGGTGCTCAGGTTTCCTTCCACAGTCCAAAAAGCGTGCACTGTAGGTTAATTGGCGACTCTAAATTGGCCCCATAAGGTGAAAGTGTGATTGTGTGAGTGCGTGCCCTGCAGTGTGTTGGCGCCTGCCCAGGGTTGGTGCCCGCCTAGCGCCCGTAGTTCCCGGGAAGAGGCTGTAGTTGGGAATAAGCGGTTCGGAAATTGAATGAATGAATGAATGAATGGTGCTTTTTGAGACATGAACTTGTATCGAATAATATTATTTCCACAACGTAGCGCATTTATTTAGGCACCGAATGCTGTAAATACATTAATAACAATTGAAACAAACAATTGACCATAACGGTTAGGGAATTCGGCCAGTGATCGGAATGTCACCGGTTTGAATCCCCTCCTGTTAAAGGTACCACTGAGGTACTCATGAGCAAGGTACCGTCACCAAGCACTGCTTCCCATATCAGCTGCCCGCCGCTCCTTCACGGATGGGTCAAATGCAGAAGTGACATTTCGTTGTGGTGCGCTCTGCTGTGTTTACAGCGACAAATAATCACTCACTGTCACTTAGAAAAGATTATAATCAATATCAGTAAGTTGAAGGAACACAGTAAATATTACTTTACATATTAAAGTATGAGTGGTCAGGACACTCGCCTCTGGACCAGGAGGTCGTGGGTTCGAGTCGTAGCACTGGGATTACCAACATTGGGTCCCTGAGCAAGACACTTAACTCCAAGTTGCTCTCAGGGAGACTGTCCCGGAACATTGGGAACATGAAGATCGCTCTGGATAAGAGTACTGCTAAATGCCGTAAACGTAAAATGTTCAGTGATTTAAGGTGTGATGTATTATAATCTGTTGGCGTAGTTGTTCTTGTTGTGGTCTAAATTGAGTGAATCTTAACAAAAGTTCGATCTTTTGGAGGAAATGATAGTTTATAATAATCTACTAAACAGTAAGGTAGCCGTGTTTTCAATTTTAAGTGCAATTTCAGTGGCAGCCCTAGTTTTCCAAGAGTCAGAAGTGCCAGAATTCAGTCATGAAACTCCAGATGACAGCAGAACAGCTGGAATAAAATCAGGGTGCAGCAGAATTGTAGGACCATTACTTCTAAACAGTGGCTGCTGTGTGGGTGTTTTCCTCGTGCCTCTGACAGCCGGGCTGAAAATATCAATGTCAAAGTCTGCAGTGAACATGAGGGACAAGTGCGCAGGTAAAATATGGTGTGGTTTGGCTGTTAGAATGACTCAACAATTTGACAGTTCGATACAAAGCGTTCCGGTCGTGATCTCCGCTCGCTCGGCATTGTTTTTGTAAACCAGCGTTGATTTACGTCGAAGAATAAAGCTTTAAATATCCACAACGAAAGGCCCAGATTGGCTTGCCACCAGCCTGAAACTCCGAAAGGAAGTTAATGGACTTGAAGAAAAGTCTTGCTATGTTCTTGTAACTCTAGACCCCACATCATAAATTACGTGATTGGAAAGCGGTTCCCCCCCCTCATTCTGAATATGCTTCAAATGCACTCTAACGACCAGGTTCCACACTGGCCTTTACCTACTGTTATTAAGAAGCTGAAGTCGTGGGGAAGTATTTTGACGCTGACAGGTCTCGCCTTCAGATCCTTCAACCTTCCAAGCTTTCATCTGGGAGTTTAGACGGTGTTTTAGTTGACGGCTGTGGTTTGAGAGGTGATTATGTTTTCCGTTATAGGAGGAGTGGGGGAGAACTCTTTGTGGGTAGCTTCTGCTTTGTGTGTCAGTTAGGGCCCTATGAAATCTGTTTAGTTTTTCCTGAATTACGTGTTTCCCATTTTTATTCTTCTGAATTCCGTGTTTTACGTTATAATCATATTTATTCACCTAAAAAGTGTGTAATTATGGAGTGGATGGACAAAAGAACAATGCAATAGAAAAAAAATTCACATTAAATGACTGTTATTCAACTTCAACAAAGTGCTGGGGTTCAGCAGAACATTTACTGCTTTGGTAAAACATTTACCTGTAAACAACAAAAAACATTTTTTGGTACAAAACGACACGTTTCTGATGTGAGTGTTTGACTGTAAGTGGTCGTCACGTGTTCTTGCGGGTGCAGTGTATCGTGTGCTGGCAAAACTTACAAAAGAGTTGTTCTCCCGATTCATAAAAATCATTTGTGTATTGTTCTGCTCTAAACTTAGCACTAACACTCCAATTCCCTCATTTTTTTGAGTTCTTCGGTGTTTCAGCCTCTTCACCATAGCTGACCGTTGACGTTTCCCCTTGTGTCTGATCGTTTGTGTGTGTGGAAACCTGAGTCCCGCCTCAACAGGTAACACGTACAGGGGGCTGCAGCGGCCAAAATTGATTAGAAACCATTGCTTTGCTTCGCCCACACACCGATATCATTATAGCACATTCCGCGTTTTACGACGGATTCCATTTTATTTGTTGAATTCCGCGATTCCGTCCCCGTTTTCCGCATCGCACAAATCACAGGGCCCTGGTCCGTGCTGAAGGAATGAGAGACGAGTGTAGAAGGAAAATGGAGAGAAAGGTGATGATGGGTGTTAAGATTCACAGACTAAAGTGTTGGTGTGATTGCGGATTTAGGCTACAGTTTATTCTGATAAACAAGTTTTAGTTGCCGCTGCTAACATCAGCCTGAAATAACTGCACTGTAAATTTACAGTATAATACTGGCTGCAGAATTGCTGGTCGTTTTCTGTATTTTTCACATCATGCATGCATCATGTATTTGATATATAAATCAGTCATTACAAAATACAGTAAATGCATTTGACATTTACAGCAATATAGTAGGGCTGCACGATATTGTAATTATCGGCAGATGCCGATATCCGATCATTTTTACGCGCATGTCTGCCGATGCCAATACCGATGTCGATAAATACGGAAGGCAGAGTCGAGTGCGAGCGAAGGCAGAGTTGCGCGTGAAGACAAGATGTTTTGCTCGTCAGCTTCAAGTGAGGGCGGAGTGGTGTGCCAAGTCAAATAGGGCGTGCGTGACGCTCCATGTGCACTACCTAGTGTGTAGAGAGCCGTTAAGCTACAACCCCGGCTATTTCCTGAGACGCATACTACTGCATAGAAAAGTATGATAAGAGCAAATGACCTGCCGTACTATGTAGTGCAGTAGTAAGCAGCTCGGGACACAGCCCATGTGCGAGCTCACGTTCGCAAAGTGAGGCCAAAGCGCGCAGTTTAGTGTGGACGCAGGCAGACTTGAGCGCATGAACACAAGACCGTTCCACTGCTTGCTCAGAATTTTGGCAGAAAATAACGGCATACATTTTAAGACCGAAGACACAGGGCGTACAAAATCCCACACAAGCGCTCCCTTCTAGGGCGCATGGAATAAACAATATATAAATAAATAGGGCACAAAATATACATTAAATATACATTAATATACGTCTAAGCATCGCTCTGTGCCAGTGACTTAAAAAGAGGCAAATATCGACCAGTTCCGATATGATTGCGATGTTATTATGCGTCCTTATTTACAGCTTTGTGCTGTGTTGCCTCCTTCAATTTTTCTGCGTATTTGAATGCGTTTTATATTAAATCAGTTGTGTTCTAGAACGTGGCCTTTTAACCTAATTGTCTGTTGCGTGGGACAGTGATAAAGAATTGAAAGAAAAAATGATACTACAACGAAATCAAAGAAAATCACTACGTTTAGCCGTACAAACTTGTGAACTGGAAATAATCAAGTAGTCCTTTATGCCCTCACGCAAAATTCCGTTCAAAAGGTAACACTTGAAGCAGAGAGGAAACGTGAGGATTCACAGTTGCACTTTAGTGGGTGTGTAGCTTTCACAGCCGTGTGAGTATTTTCAGTGGTGTAAGTGTGAAACAGGTGACTGATGTACACTACCCGTCAAAAGTCAGCTTCCCATTCAATGTTTCTTCTTTATTTTCATTACTATTTACATTGTAGATTCTCACTAAAGGCATCAAAACTATGAATGAACTGTGTAAGGGCTATTTGACCCAGAAGGAGAGTGATGATGGAGTGCTGCGCCACATGGCCTGGCCTCCACGGTCACCTGACCAAACCCAGTCGAGATGGTTTGGGATGAGATGGACCGCAGAGTGAATGGCCAACAAGTGCTCAGCATCTGTGGGAACTCCTTCAAGACTTTTGGAAAACCATTTCAGGTGACTACCTCATGAAGCTCATCGAGAGAATGCCGAGAGTGTGCAAAGCAGTGATCAAAGTAAAGGGTGGTTATTTTCAAGAATCTAAGATATAAAACATGTTTTGGGTTATTACACACTTTTTATTTGCTACATAATTCCATATGTGTTCATTCATAGTGCCTTCAGTGAGAATCTACAATGTACATAGTCATGATAATAAATAGGGATGCACCGATTGCAATTTTCTTTATTTTCTTTTCTTTCTTTTCTTTTCTTTGATTGTGCAGTCAATCACAAGACCAGGAGCCATTGGCCAATAGGATTCACAGGCAGAAGCTGCCAAAACCCTACCCCCAAACTTCCAAAACCCACCCCCTTTCAAACCGCGCGCGCAGAAATCTCACTCGAGCAAAAAAAGCCGCTCGTCGGTAATCTACTTCGCGCGCGAGAACGTTTAACACATCGAGAGGAAAAAAGTTCGAAATATAGTTTGCGCGCAATATTATCACAACCGTGCACTCGATTCTTAATTTTGTGCTCTCGAGTTTCACATTTGCGCGTGCGACTTTGAAATTTGGCGGCAAGCCATTTTGCGCGCTCGCGTTTTGGCGTTGATGTGACGCCATACTCACGCACCCAAAATTCGTTTCGTCGCCGCACGATGTCGCCCCATTCGAGGTCAATGGGAAACGCCTCCGTTGAGCTTATATATGTGAACGCTGCCTGAATGCGCGCGTGGCTGTGCTGCAAGTAATGCGCGTGCGCAAGACCGGTTTGAAATCGGCAATACGTACGAGTGATCGGCCGATCACCGATCAGACCGATCAGGCTAAGAATCGGCCGATTCAGAACGCTGGTCGATCGATCGGTGCATCCCTAATAATAAAGAATAAAACATTGAATGGGAACGTGTGTCCAAACTTTTGACTGGTAGTGTATGTTACTGCATTTGCAAAGAAACGACTCGAAAACACAAGCAGGCTGTAGAGTTAGTGATCTTTCCTCAAAAAAGTACAGTAAATTACTGTTTTAAAAGTCATTTCTCTGCATATACATACTGTACACCTAAAGCAATCTGGGTGTCACGTCCAGCCCTTCGTTACATACTCAGCGCTGACGGTTTTCTGATTGCCGGTGTGATTCACATCACTATAAAAAAAACATTTATTTTGTAGTGTCAAGCTGTGAATCACTGTATCGTGCTCAGCGACAGGAAAATTCCAGTCCTATTTTCATTTTCTTTATTCAAGTATGTGGAATTTGGGAAAAGACATCCAAAGTGAAAGTGAGTGTCATTGTGAACACAGCACAGCACACAGTGCACTACCATGAAATCTGACTTTTGCATTTGACCCATCCGTGAGGGAGCAGTGGGCAGCACCCGGGGAGCAGTGCTTGGGGACGGTACCTTGCTCATGAGTACCTCAGCGGTAACTTTCCCACTCCTGGATTCGAACCTGCGACCTTCTGATCACAGGGCGAACACCCTACCATTACACTGCCGACTGCCTCAGATTTGCAGTAAACGTCACAGCACGATACAGTACACGATACACAAATGACAGTGTTAGTTTAAACATGAAATAATTTAACACCGACAAGTGACTAATAATAGTAATAATAGTCTTGTTTTGTTTGTCGAACGCAGTACACTTGCTGTAAAAATGCAGAAAATGCAGATTCAGTTGACGAGTCCATCCAATTTAGCATCGCCACTTGATAAAACGGCACATACCGCGGTATTTCACGTATAACGTGACCACAACACGTCTATCGACCACAACAACACTGTATTATGTACTAGGGCTGGGTATCGTTGCTGATTTCCTGAATCGGTTCGATTCCGATTCACAAGGTCATGATCCGATTCGATTCTCGATTTGATTCGATATCGATTTATTTAGAGATTTCTTTGCGTCAATACTAGTTTTGCTTGGTTATAAAATAACTTGTTTTAAAACCGAAGTGTTGCCAAACATCGGCCTTTAGGCCAGACGGTGATTTGAGCGGAGCAGCTTCAGCCATGGCTCTATTTGGTTTCGGTTTCGCCGCTCTCACGTTTTTATAGCTCTCCTTGCGCGGTCGCGAGAAGTAGTGCACACATAGCCGCAGGAAAAGATCGATCCGCGAATTTTTGAATCGATATCGTATTTTTCGAACGAGAATCGATATTGATCGGTGAATCGATTTTTTTGAACCCAGCCCTATTATGTACACAGCTGACCAAGTTAGACACAGACAACACTTAAGGGCTCAAAAAGTAAGAAATTGCAGCAGTCATTACAGTCTTCGCACGGAGCAGCCATCTTGGATTGTGAACTCGGGCTCCTCTGTGCTGCATATCGTCACTTCCGGCTTCAGCCCTCAGAAAACAACTCGACTCAGTTATTCAGTAAATTTTAGATTTACAGCCCGTCTCAACAAAATGCGGTGTTTTACTGCGTTATAAAAATACTGTAGTGAAATAACTCCATTTACAGCTATTGGTTTACACTTCCCCCCAAGGTTAACCAGAGTGGTGTTTGTGTGAAAAATCTTCAGAACTTGGCGGCCACCGAGGCGAGACCACCGGGGCACGGTCTAATCATTCGGCCACGCGACCTTTATTTTTCCTGCAGAGAGACACAACGACGTTGCTCAAAGGGGTTGCTAGAGCACGATAACGACAGCTCGAGAAATGCGCGCCGCCGGCGGACGAGGAACGAGGGCGCGAGGGAGGGATCCTCCCCGTCTGCGTACGCTCGACCGCGCAGCCGCGCCGGCGAATCGTCACGAAACAGATGGAGGCTCTGGAGTTGGAAACGTTGTTGCGCATCTCGCATCTCAAACATTGCAGGTTGAACGAGTGCGGGGGAGAGAGAGAGAGAGAGAGAGAGAGGACAGATGATGAGGCAGCCAGCGATAATCACACGATAACCTAATGGAAATACTATTAAAAATGCAGGCCCATTAACATATGACATTTCCCAACGTGCATTGGGGTTGATTGCCAGCGTGTTTGCTGAGTTACTGTACGGCCAGACTGGTGAGGGGAGGGGAGGGGACGGGCGAAGAAGAAGGGATCAGAGAGGAAGATGGTAGCAAGATAACGTCGATAGAGAAATCAGAGCGAGAGAGAGAGAGCGAGAGAACAAGGCGCTATTCTTCTTCTATCTCCAGGCAGCTCCCACCCTCCACTCAGCTCCGCCCGGCTTTATGCTATTTTCACTCGCGCTCATATCCTACAGATAATGGTGTAATGTATCTGCTAATGAGGCTCATTAGAAAATAAATATTCTTAATTCTGTTACTGCCAATGTATTGCCTATTACACGGATGCTGATAAATATAGGGATGGAGCATTACGCCTGGAATTGGCGGTTGTTGACTGGCTTTTTGGAAAGAGAGAGATTGCGCGTGCTTGTGTGTGTGTGCGCGTGCACCAGTACACCAGGTTTTTCTGACCACTGAGAAGACCCGGCGTCCACCGTATATAAGATATATCCCCGAATAACGCCGAATTCGAGACGGCAAAGTGCTCGTGTGATGCAGTGTCTCTCACCAGGAAGTACAAACACATTTTCAGAAATAAAAAATCATATCATTTAAAGATAGAATTCAGCACCGTTTTTGGAAATGCTGGTTTTAGATGTTATTATTAGGGAAGGGTATCGTTGCTGATTTCCTGAATCGATTCGATTTCGATTCACAAGGTCATGATCTGATTCGATTCGATTCGATTCGATATCGATTTATTTACAGATTTCTTTGTGTCAATACTAGTAGTCAATACTACTTGACTTAAGTACTGTTTTCCTAACTAAAACTATGTAATAATTACACACCCATATGTATATGATAAATTACTTATTACTAAAATAACATCTCCAAAATGATTTGCTTAAATGCAGTTCTGTAATTTTGTGACGGTCCCTAATCCTCCTGCACTAAAACCATCAGGAACGCAGACTGCGAGCGAGAGCTGGTGTTGTTATGGAAATGAAACAGTATAGTCACGTGATTTGTTTTCGGGGTTGTAGTTGCGTTGCTCGTTCCGCTCATTGTCATATCGGTATGTACGAATAGGCGCGGATGTCAAACAGTAAACCAGCTTTACCGCAGTGCCACCTCCCATCCATAACCCAATGTACGTGAGCGCATGCGTCAACATAGAAAATCCTCCAGTTTACCCGTCGGCTCTGTAGATTGGCCCCGTGACACCGAGACTCGATCCAGCTGTTCCAGTGGTTATCCGATCCGATACTGATCCACCAACTGGATCGGTGCCATCTCTAATAGAAACAAATACAATTCTTTGGTTTGGAACATGAATTTGTACGTTTTGGAATTTCAAATCTTAGAAAGGCTTGTTTTATTTGTTGCTGTCATCTGTTACGTATTCAACCTAGTGGTGACGCTCTGTAGCCCGTGAAAAAGTGGGTAAACCTGGGTGAAAGTGCATTCTTTGTCATTGTGAACACACCACAGAACACAGTGCACCACAACAGAATGTCTCCTCTGCATTTTTTGACCCATCCGTGAAGGAGCAGTGAGCAGCTGACATGGACAGCACCCGGGGAGCAGTGCTTGGGGACTAGGGCCGCAACAAATTACTATTTTTGTAATCAAGTAATCTATCGATTATTTTATTGATTAATCGAGTAATCTGATTTTTTTAAATGTAAATGAAAATGACAATACATTTGTTATTATGCTTATTGTAGTGTGAGTAGAAATTAGTCATATACACTTTATGTTGTATTCAATTGAAAATGAAGAAACATGAAGTTCAAGGATCATTTTGAACCAATTTGGCCAATAAAATGAGTTGCTTTTGGCCTTTCTGGACGAGAACTGCATTTCCCACAATCCCCAGCGCACGCCTCGGAGCCGCGTCACAATAAAGGGTTCAGCGCGTTCCGGAACGAACTATGAAAAAATCGAGGGGAAAATCTCAATAAATGTCTGTATTGTGAGTGGAACGCTGGTTGATGTGGTTATTTATCAGCTAAAATATGCGTTTTGTCTGTAATAAAGGGGATGTTTTGAGGGAAACGGAGCGTTTTAGTGAGTAACGGTGCTAACAAACAGTGCACGTTTACATCGCAAAAAATGTCGTTTATGCGTTTTTACACATTTACTTCTGTTTTTGTGCACGGGATATCTCACAAATACGTTCACATACAGAGGGATCTATTCTCGCCTTGATCGCCCCACTGAAAATATTGTGCGTCATTAATAAGCGTCTGTGTGAAACACAAGCGGCGCACGCTGTATCGAGTAAAATGACTTAAACGAAGCTTTGATTCTAGAGAAATTGCCTCGACCATTTTTTGTAATCGAATTATTCGAGTTATTCGAATAATCGTTTCAGGTCTACTGGGGACGGTACCTTGCTCACGAGTACCTCAGTTGTACCTTTACCACTCCTGGATTTGAACTTGAGACCTTCCGATCACGGGGCTAACTCTGTAAACGTTACACTACCAAGTGCCTAACTAGTGTGTATTTGTAGCTTTGTCAGGTGCAGTTTTTACTGTAGAAACTTAACAGAAGAAAACGTTTGCTGAGGTTAAGGGTCGAGCTGGGGTTGGGTGTAGCTGTAGTTTTATTTAGAGCTCATCATTATGGGCATCAAAGGAAAACCTCACGTTAGACAGCAAGACGTGACCATGTGTCTGTGTGTGTATATGTGTGTGTGTGTGTATATGTGTGTGTGTGTGAAGCCCTCATTTACTTCCTTCCGTGCTGGTGTTCTGGACGGGGGTCTCATTGGCTGTGGGAGAGGACGGTTTCCACTGAGTCAGGGCCAGCGGCTGCTCAATTATTAACCGCCTGCCCTCCGTGCCACACTCCAATAAGGAGAGCCTGAATTAATTATTATATGCACAGGCTGACTGATAGCTGACCGTTTGTTTTGTTTACAGGAATGGTGGCCTGCTGTGACTTGGTGCATGCTGTGTGTGTGTGTGTGTGTGTGTGTCCCTAAGTGAATGCAATTAGATGGCTGGCTCCTGATCAGGACACAGGCTCTTGCTCGCTGCTAATGAGGTGTGTGTGTGTGTGTGTGTGTACATCTTGTACGGTTGGTGCGCAGGGCAGAGACGTTTCTCCTGATTTTCGGTGAACTTGCTGAAAGTGTGTGTTGGTGTCTGTATGTGTACATGCAACGCGTGAGAGGTGTGCGGGGTGCAGATAGGTCAGAGCGGTCGCACACTTCACCCCTAAAATACAGAAGCACGCAAAGTAGCACTGATTTTCGCTGAACGTAGGGTAACAGTTCGGGCGTTTGGCCCTGTGATCGGACCAGACTGGTACTCATGAGGTACCAATGAGGTACTCATGAGCAAGGTACCGACCCCAAGCACTGCTCCCCGGGCGCTGCAGGTCAGCTGGCCACTGCTCCTTCATGGATGGGTCAAATGCAGAGCTCATACTTGGTTGTGGTGCACTGTGTGCTGTGGTGTGTTCACAATGACAAATAATCACTCACTTACTTACTGTGCTGATAAAAGTGCGTGTGTGTGTACAGCTTGCCTGATTGGCGTACAAGGTACAGTTAGTGCAGAAATGTTGCAGATTTCATTTCTCAGGGTATTTTCGTTCTGAATCCTTTTAGAAGAAACTGACCTCAGTCCAAAAAGTAAAAGGGACTGGATAAAGTGCTGGTTTTTGTCATGTTCACGTTGTGAGTTCATCTCTTTCTGGCTCACATCAGCTCAGATTGAGCCACAGTTCTTTTTCTGCTCACACTATAGTTCCTCGGGAGCTGTCAGACCTTTACCGCGTTGGATTATGTTAAGTTTTTTACTTGGAGGAAGATGGCTGTTGATGTGGTGTTGGTTTAATTTAGTCCAGAGACTGAATAGAAACCTGCTTTACTGATACGCTGCAATATGCACAATGAACCTGTTCAGCCATTTTAACCAGGGATGCACGATAATGATTGGCCAATGCCGATATCTGATATTTTTATGCTTTTTATTGCCAATACACAGATTAGTTAGTAAAAAAAATTCCGGCGTGCAGGCAGAGTAGAATGCTAGGGCTAGGGAAAAAAAAATCACATTAAATGACTGTTATTCAACTTCAACAAAGTGCTGGGGTTCAGCAGAACATTTACTGCTTTGGTAAAACATTTACCTGTAAACAACAAAAAACACTCATTTTTTTGGTGCAAAACGAAACGTTTCTGGTGTGAGTTTTTGACTGTAAGTGGTCGTCACGTGTTCTTGCGGGTGCAGTCTGTTGTGTGCTGGCAAAACGTACAAAAGAGTTGTTCTCCCGATTCATAAAAATCATTTGTGTATTGTTCTGCTCTAAACTTAGCACTGATACTCCAATTCCGTCATTTTTTTGAGCCTCTTCGCCATAGCTGACCGTTGACTTTTTCCCCCTCTGTGTCTGTGCGTGTGTGTGTGTGGAAAGCTGAGTCCCGCCTCAACAGGTAACACGTAAAGGGGGCTGCAGCGGCCAAAACTGATTAGAAACCATTGCTTTGCTTTGTTCACATACCGATATCAGCCAATTATACGACATTCCGCGTTTTACAACGGATTCCATTTCCGTCCGCGTTTCCCGCATCGCACAAATCATAGGGCCCTAGAATGCGAAAAGACAAGAGATTTTGCACGTGAATGCTCCACTCTGTGCTCACAATTTTTGCACAAAATAAGGGCAGAGGGTGCGTGCAGGCCTTATAAAATCCGACCTTGGGACTTTGGACACGCCTGGGACAAGCGCTAGCTTTCAGACGTACAATAAATGCGTCCTAAAATATCAGTGGAACATATCGGGCAACTCTAAGCGTTGGTCTGATACTGTCAACTTTTTTTTTTTTTTAAAGCAATTATCAGCCAATTCCAATATGATTCCGATATTATCATGCATCCCTAGCTTTAACTTCTGTTACCAACATGGAGGTTGCTTACTTTCAGAGGTGGAAAGAGTACTGAAAATTTGTACTCAAGTACAAGTACTGTTACATTGGTTAAAATGTACTCAATTACAAGTAAAAGTACTGGTGTTAAAAAAAATACTTGAGTAAAAGTACAAAGTACTCTTCTCAAAAACTACTCAGAGTATTAATTACTTTTTAACCGATGGATGTTTTATTGCGTCGTCAGTAGCAGGCATTCGATTTGATTCACCAGTATAAAATATCTACGTTCAGAGCACATTTCTCAGATGAACAAGGTATAGAAAGGCAATTTGTTTTGTAAATAAAAGTACTGTAGATATAAAGCAGGAATTTTGTTTGTCTTGTAAGCTGATATCACCGGAGAGGTCAAACAAAGTTTGCACTGCATCTGGACACTGTCTCCTTTTCTCCCTCTGTACATGAAAAATTCCTCCAGGTACGGCCACGGGCACTCGTCCTCCGTCTTTTCTCCATCATTTTCACGGTTGACAGTGTTGTCTTCTGTCTCCATTTTGGCTTCTTTGTCTCCAAACCTTCAGTCTATAAATGAGTTTGTACTCCACTGTGTAGTTCCTCCAGACACCTGTGCCTGCTGCTGCAGCGGAGTTTATTCTTTGCCTACGTCATAGATTAATTGCACAGCCTTACTGGCTGCAAAGATGCAGATGAAAGGTTTGAATATTAATTCAAATTGTGGGCGTACTCAGTAGCGACTTTTGATTTTATAAGTAGCGAAGTAGATTACATGGTGTAAATTGTACTCAAGTATGAGTAAAATTACACACTTGGAAAAACTACTCATAAAAGTACAAGTACCCCAAAAATCTACTTAATTACAGTAACATGAGTATTTGTAATTTGTTACTTCCACCCCTGCTTCCTTTAATAATGAATAATAATACATTTTATTTATACTGCACTTTACATTATCAAAAATCTCAAAGTGCTTACGGGATCTGAAAACAAACAAACAAACAAAAATTAAAACTTTAACAGTAAACGGCACTTAGGCATAAGAGGTAGAAATCAGGTGAATTGTGAAATTGGTTATACTTTATAATTATGAGCCATCCATGTTTCCAAAAAAGAGACGGGGACTAATCACAATTTTTGTGAACCAGGAGTGCTTTGGGTTCATAATGTAAACAATAAGCGAACCGTGATTTCATTTCACAAAGTGTGATAACGCACTATAATACAAAAACACACTGACCAGCTCTGATTTTCCCTGAACTCTACCCTGTGTGGATGAACGTGTGTGTGTGTGTGTGTGTGTGCACCAGTGTGCTTATTACCAGCCACAGCTGAGCCCTTCCCTTGCTCCGTGATTGTTTTATGGGGAGTTGGTAGGGTGTGTTTTAGAGAAGCGGTTTAAAGTCCTTCCATAAATCTCAAAAATGCCCCTGAAATTTGGACTGTGCCGCTATCGGTGCCTCGGGCTTTACAAAAGCGGAGTGAGGAGGTCCGGGCGGAGCGTGTGATAAGATAAAAGCGCAGTAAAAGAGGGGTTGTTTGCTGTGCTAGACTGGAAAAGGCCAGTCTCGCTCCGCTGCACCCTGTGTCCCGTTGCCTCATCGGTTCTGACATCCTTCCTCAATGAAGGAGTCATTAAACAGGAAGGCTTGAGCAACCCGAGCCGCCGCCGGCTCCAATGGCGTTGGTGAAACGGCGCTGTGTGCGTTTGTAAGTGTGTCTGCCTACGCGCAGGAACGGCGGCGCCAACCACCCAACTTTAAAAACACATTCTGCCTTAACGATCGGCAGCTTTGCTCAGAATGGGAGTGTCTGTCGAAACGACAAGTGCAGCAGAAGTGTGTTTGTCTACCATATTTGCTGAGCACTGAGTAGAGAAGCAATGTAGGGTTATAAAGACATAGGGAAAAACTGAGACGTTACAGCAGCAGATTTTTCATAATTCAATGAAAACAGTAGAAAAAATCCGTTAACAGTGCATACTGTGTATAAAAACGAATATTATGGGACTTTCAAATATGAATTTGCAATTTTTTTTAAACAATCGAGTGAACGGTAATGTGCTTCAGTTTGTTATTTTTATGGAAATGCCTGTAATGAACATTTAAACAACTAGCAGCACCAGAAGCTTTAACTGAGGCATGTGCTAATAATCACCTACCTTCACTACTAGGGTACTGACCCTCCACGGCAGAACCAGTCACTTGTCGCAAATTTTCAAAATTGAGGTATTATGTTTTCATGAAAGGGCATAAATCAAGGGTAAGGGGTAAGTTTTTCAGCCAAATTTATTCACAGCAGTACAGTATAGACCTTCCACTGTTTCAAAACACTAAAAACTAAAAATCCCAAATTTTACCCCACGCAACATAAACGCTCGTTTTTCTCGGAAACCTCCGTTGCGACAAGCGACTGGTTTTGCCGTGGAGGGTCACAAATTGTCTTTAAGATTAAGGTTAGAATTAGAATTAGGATTATATTACTGTTAAGTTTATGGTAAGGGTTAGATTAGGTTTAGGGTTAGTGTTAGGATAAGATCATGGTTAGGGTTAGGATTAGGTTAGGGTAAGGATCAGATTAGGGTAAGGGTCAGATCTCCTGTCTTCTGCTTCTCTTTTAGAGTTTTTCATTATTTTATTGTCTTGTCTCACTGTATTAGGGCTGGACGATATGGCCTAAAATAATGTTGTTATATTTTTAAGCTATATCGCGATACACAATATATCTGCACTGCCCTCCAAAAGTTTGGAAACGCCCCTGGCAAAGTGGGGTTTTGGACGATATCAGCATAAATCCTTATCATTTTTTGCTTTGAGAGGCCAGAGAAGCCAAACTTGAAAGTGTTAGTTTAACGGTAAGGTGAGGATTTGTGCTGGATATTCACATTTGCTACATCACACGTGGAACACGTCATATCTGTATAAACTTGTATACAGCAGAGGTGTCAAAGTTTATTTTGATGTTGACTTTTGAGATTTTGAGACCATGGTTATGTGTGTGAGAGAGATCAACTTCTTGAGATTATATGGTGGTTAAGGTTAGGAATAGTTTGTGGTTCTGGGTCTGAGGGGAACTCATATATATATATATATATATATATATATATATATATATATATATATAATATATATATATATATTTATATATATATATATGTATATATATATATATATGTATATATATATATATATGTCACCCTCAACAGACGCAAGGTGGACAAATAATGAGTGAGAGAGAGAGAAATTTTATTATCTCTCTCTCTCTTCTCGCTCTCCCTCTCTCTCTCATACACCCACACCCAGGTACATGCAGGTGTGTGTGTGTGTGTGTGTGGCCTCTACCCCTCCTACACCTCTTATCCTTTGAGGAGATTGGGAAGTTTTGTGTTGCAGGGAAATGAGATCAGATAAAGCTTTACCCACGACGGCACACTCAAATATACACACACACACACACACACACACTCTCTCTCTCTCTTATACACACACAGACACTTGGGCTAATGGATGGCTTAAGCTTTAGTGTTCGGCGCTGAGGTTTGATGGCGGAGCGATGGAGCCTCGTTTAGCTTTCTCGCGCCGGCCACTAAAGCTTAAGGCTGCCGTGACCTTTGACCGGCAGCTACATGGGATAAATATGGTGCGATGGTGTGTAATAGCCGCAAGTTAGCTCCTCAAAATGCATTTACAGGGCCATGTGGCATTAAGGCGTCTCGTCTCCCGGAGAGATTTTCACGGCCCGAGAAAACGGAGTGATTCAGTTCTCGTAAAGCCTTGCTTTGTCCAGAGGAGAAAGTGTATTTTTTTTTTTTTTTTGATTGAGATACAGGAGCTAGCGTTGAGAAGACGAGCTCCGTGCAGCAGTATTTATCACCCGGCTCCGCGCCGTGGCCCTGAGGCTGTTGTGTGCTTTTTAAACCGCTTGTATCTCTTCTTTCCTCCTCCTAGTTTATGTTCTCGGTAGCCTTGAGGATGTAGACAGTTTTAGTCGCTCTCTTTCTCTCTTTCTTCTCTCCCACCCCCTCCATCCTGCATGTGTGTGTGTGTGTGTGTGTGTGCGTGCGCGTAAGTGCACTTGCCATATACACCATATAGTCCTGCCATTGTGGTAACGTTGTGGAGAGCAGCAGATGCTGGTGGGTGGGGTGTTGCTTTGAGAAAGGCAGCAGTGCCACTCACTCAATTTCCCAGCATTCTGTGCACTGATTGTGAGTTTGGCCTCCCAGCATTCTGTGCTCGCATCCTGAGTCTGTGTTCCCAGCATCCTGTGTTCTGGTACCCACCATGCTGTGCACTGATTCCCAACATTCTATGGTCCGATCTCGAGGGTAGGTTCCCAGCGTCCTTTGCTTGGATCCTCAGTTTGGCTTCCCAGCATCCTTTGCTTTGATCCTGATTTTGACTTCCCAGCATCCTTTGCTGTGCTCAGTGTTTGGGGCTCCCAGCATCCTTTGCTTGGATCCTGAATTTGGGATCCAAGCAATCCCATGCTCTTATGCTAAGTTAGGCTTCCCAGCATGCTGTGCTCCGATTCCAGGTTGTATGTGGATATGATATGAGTGGTGGAGGATGGAGGATTCCCAAACAACAGCAGATATTGCAAAGATATTTGTGGCAAACAGTGAAACAAAGACGTGAGGGGTGGGGACAAGTCCTGACCTATGTGTGTGTCTGTGTGTGTGTGTGTGTATGTTTGTGTGTGTGTGTGAGGACCGTCTGTTCCAGTTATGTGATGCTTTTTGTCGGCCCCTATTGGGATATTTTTACCATTTCAGAATACTTGAATATGAGTATGGTTTCTGAGGTCAGGTTTTTGTGTAAAAGGAATGATTTTGTGCTTGTGCGGTTAATGGAAATACCTCATAAAAATAGCTGTGCAAGTGTGTGTGTGTGTGGTGTGTGTGTGCAAGTGAGTTATAAAACAGGTTTGTTCATTTTGAAATAAACTAGCTCTTGCAGTGTAACCTTGGGCTTTTCTCAGTATGTCTTTGTGTGTGTGTGAATGCAGACAGGATATTGGTCATTTCTATAGAGGTGGCATGCCTAGTATGGCAGTGTTTATTGAGGATAACACAACACAGTGTCTGGTGCTCTCTCCCTTCGTCTCTCACTCCCTCTCTTTCTCAGCTCCCCGCTCTCTCAGACTGGTTTCGATAACCAGCACACCTGTGAGTGTGTGAGTGTGAGTGAGTGAGTGAGTGTGTGTGTGTGTGTTCTTGTACTTGCTACTTAGTGAGAACCAAAATGAGTTTTTAACCAGCAGAGTGAGGACATTTTTGGGAAGTGAGGACTTTTTAGTGGTCCTCACTTCTTTAAACTGCTTTTACAAAAAAATACTAGTTTATTTGCAAAACTAAAAAGTGTAGAAAGATTAGCTTTTGGTTACTGAGGTTATGGTTAGGGTTATGTTTAGGGTTAGCTGTAGTATTATTTAGATACAGTAATATAGAAGTCAGTGGAGGAAGTACAAGGATGTGTGTGTGTGTGTCCCTTCTGTGTGCGGTGCAGCTAGTAGAGGTGTGAGTCCTTGACGGTGTGTGAGGTTTTACAGCAGCTCATAAAGGCTTTATAATGAGTGATGGATGGAGGGAGAGCTGATGTAAAGCTGCTGCAGTGTGCACAAGGTAATGGAGCATTCAGAGACCAAACCACACACACACACACACACACACTTCACCCAGCGCACACACACACGCACACACTCCACACACACACACTTCACCCAGCGCACACACACTCCACACTCCACACACACACACGCACACACTCCACACACACACGCACACACTCCACACACGCACACACACTTCACCAAGCGCACCTTCCTCACTCTGTTCCTCACACACACACAACACAAGCCGCCTTAATGCCCGTTCTGAATGGAATAGTCACACTACATTGTCAGGCTTTTGTATGAACCCTCTCTCTCTCTCTCTCTCTCTCTCTCTCTCTCTCTCTCTCTCTCTGGACATCTTTAAGCCAGTTATGAATGTCCCTCAGTAAAAATGTTCAGTGGGTAAAGATTTATGCGGTGGGGATTTTGGGACATAATCTTTTTACCTCTATAAAAGGGATTGACATTGCAGAACATTTGCATACACACACACACACACACACACAATTTTGCCATTACAAACCAGAGACTGTGAGCCTTCAGCGGAGAAAGAAAAGAAAGAAGAATGAAGGTTTTGTGTGTAATCTGGACCAAAGAAGATGCTCTCTCCTCCTCCTCCTCCTTCTCCCCCTCTCCTTCTCTTTATGTGTGTGTGTGTGTGTGTGCATCTCTCTCTGTTGCCCTCTCTCTCATGGTCTTTGGCTTGCTGAATCACTCACTTATCCACTCTTTCCCTCTCTCTCTTTCTCTATGTGTGTGTCTCTCTCTCTCTCTCTCTCTCTCTCTCTCTCACCCCGATTGCTCACTTAGACACTTACACTCCCTCTCTCTCTTTAACTCACTCTCTCTTTCTCTCCCTGACTTGTTCACTCATTCACTCTTTTCCTCTCCTCTTTCCTCTCATTCTTATTTTCTCTTTCCTCTTTCTCTCCTCCCTTCTCCTTTTTCTGCCCTTTCGTTCCCTCTTTTTCATGTTTTCCTCTTTTCTCCTTTCCCTTTCCCTCTCTCCGTCGCCCACATTCTCACATCACATGCGCCCAGACCTCCAGTTCTGCACAGATTGATCTGGTGCGGCTCAGCTGTGTGAGTGTGTGTTAGTGGAAGTATAAAGAGTGTGTGAGGCGCGTGAGGAGCCGGGCTAGAGCGAGCAGCGATGAGGTGGGCGAGTCTGGGCTGGCGGGCGACGTGGCGAGGGTCACTCTTCCTCCTCTGGCTTCTCCCTCTTCACTCCCCCCTCCTCCTCCTCCTCCTCCGCCCAGAGAGAGCTGCGAGCCGCCGGCTGCGTCTGCCCTCACCGCCGAACCCAGCGCTACGTGGGCTGCTGCCGCCGTATGCTCTTCACTTTCTCACAGACACACTCGCTCACACACACACACACACATACATAGCGGCGGCTGCTGTGGAAAACTGGGCCAGATTTGCTGAAGGGCCTGACTGGTGTATGTGTGTGTGTGTGTGTGTGTTATAGAGAAGTAAAAAGAGAGGATGACCAGCTGAATTGCGTCACTGTAAGCTTGTAAATAAAGACGGGCCACTTCTTTAAATTCAGGAGCTCTGCTTTAATCACCCCGGTCAGCTCTCTCCGTGTTATTCAGTCGTTTTTTTTCCCCCCCGTCCACCGTTCGGTCGCTAGTGTAGGAGGCCGGGATTCGTGCACGCCTTCCTCTGAGGTATGTCAAGCCACTTTTTTATTTTTTTTTCCACATCAGCTGCCCACTCGACATCATTAGCCGCCTCATTGTGCTCAGAGGAGAACGCTAACCGGCCCATTCGGCCTCGTACTGACCTGTAGATCCCGGGCTTTTGACCCTCACTTTACTTTGAGTCGTGCCAGCACCTTTCCCACTTAGAAGAGAGAGAGAGGAAGGGAGAGAGAGAGAGACGGAGAGGTTTTGTTCTGGTGAACTGCTGGGCCTCAATGTTAACAGCTTCAACCACAGTTTTTACATAAACACAGCAAGTTGCAGGTGGATGAAATCTCATTTGTCTGCGTTTTCTTATTCCGCTTGTTAACACCCACCGGCGTTTTGATTGTGTGCATTTTCATACGCCCTTCCTCCCCTCTTGCATCCTCCGACAAAGGAGTTGTTCTTTAACATGCATTTTGATTTAGCTTGATTGAAATAGTCACGCATACATTTCCGGGTGAGTTCAATCACAGAAACGGTTAAGTAATCTTTTGGAAATAGTAAGGGAGTAGTGTTTCTGACAGATGGATTCCCAGTAGAGGTGACGGAGTCTTTGCGGCGCCGTTAGTAATAAATAGCTCTGGGGACGCGAAGACGTTAACACGTGGGGCAGTCGGCAGTGTAACGGTCAGGGCGTTCGCCCCGTAATCAGAAGTTAGACCGGTAAAGGTACTACTGAGGTACTCATGAGCAAGGTACCGTCCCCAAGCACTGCCCACTGCTCCTTCACCGATGGGTCAAATGCTGAGGTCGCATTTCGTTGTGGTGCTGTGGTGTGTTCACAATGACAGTCACTCACTGTCGTGTAAATAATTTGGAAACTTTAACGTTTTTTTAAGGCAGTTTAATTATCACCAAGTTTAGTCCAAACGTCCAGTGATATGTCCAGCACAGATGTTTTCCTGACCGAAACCTGGTTTATTCTTGACTCGTTTCTTCTTAACACATGCCTGTGAACGTTTGTTTGGAAGAAAACGTAGCTCCGCGATGTTGCTAAATTTTGAAAAGCGTTCCTCGTAATTTAGTGCAGATTGTACCGTGTTCCTTCGAGATCGACAGTTTAGCCGACAAGATCTTCACAGTGGAGAGAAATCGCAGCGTTTCAACTAGATACTCGCACGTCTTCGAGACGTGGAGATGGGGCGCATGAGGTAAACCGTGCCAGTAAACAGCTGAGAGAGACCCACCCGGTCTTTTCAGCTCGAAGCGCTCTGAGCACTGCGGTAAAAATCCATCTCCACCGGCGTTTTTTCCCCGCTGAAGACGTTTAGCGCTGTGAACGCTGAAGCTTGTAGGATTTGTATTAAAAATAGACGCCGCCGGAGCCAAGACCGCGTTTGGTGGACACGGGCCCTATGTCCGCACAGTTCACGCAGCTCGCGATCATCTTTTAAAGCCGAGTGAAAGGTCCAGATGGAACTTAAGGTAAAGATAATAAAGTGTGTGCACATGCCATGGCGATGAAGCCGCAGCCCGTACAGCAGACGATACTTGTCTGTTCTTTCTGTGTTTATCTGCTGATGAAGTTATAGAATTATAAACGTTTCTTCATTCCAGCAGAAATATCGAAATGAAGTATTTAAATTTTGTGATCCATTCTAGTATGTGATCAGCACTAGTAATAAATATTTTATATAAAGACTCTATATAATAGTAAACTGCAGCATGTTGTACACCTTTTAAAGCTTAAAGGTCATGAGCCTTCCTCTTTGTCCGTGACTAAAATTGGAATTTGAATCTTTATAAATGTTCAACTTGATCAAAGAGATCATATGACTTTCTCAATTATCACCTGCTTATTTCACATGACATATGATATCACGTATCGAGCGATCCGTCATCCGCACCGTCAAGACTTTCTTTGACACCGCGCAACGTGACATTTGGATGCGGCATCTGTTTTTTGTCCATACGCAGCGTTTATGCGGGAGCCTCGAGGCAGCGGACATCAGCAGGCCACACGGCTCCACTCTGTACTGTTCGTCCAGCCAGTTAGGTTAACACGGTATTGTTCTGACGTAGTCCTGACATACGCACCAACTGCTTTAAAAGAGGCGTCTTCTCTCCAGCTTTGTGTAGATCTGCGGGAACAGGGGACAGAGTCATTAGGGACTTGAAGCGGCAACAGGCATAAAGACGTAATGACGTTGTAGGAAAAGCTTAAAATCGGAAGCATTGCTTGAGGAATAGCAGGGTCTGCTCTCATGCCTGCACTGATGACCGAGGGGTCGTTTAAAAGGCTGAAGAGGTGGAAGGCATAAAGTTTTTTACTCTGAAACGTATTCTTTGCAGTTGGTGGCGTGACGGTAGGGTGTTCGCCCCGCCATCAGAAGGTCGCAGGTTGGAATCCAGGGCCGGTAAAGTTACCAGTGAGGTACTCGTGAGCAAGGTACCGTCCCCAAGCACTGCTCCCCGGGCGCTTGTTAGCTGCCCGCTGCTCCTTCACGGATGGGTTAAGTGCAGAGGTCACATTTGGTTGTGGTGCGCTGTGTGCTGTGTTCACAATGACAAATAATCACTCACTTTATAAACCTGTCTGGGGTAATTGTTAGCGTAACAGGGAGTTGGCCCTGTGATCGGAAGCCCCAGCCCAGTAATGCGGCCCCTGAGGGACCCAAAAGCTTCCCGCTGCTCCTTTAATAGAGGTGTCAAATGTCAGATGTCACATTTTGTTGTGGTGCACTGCGTGCTGCGCTGTGGTGAGTTTACAACGACGACTAATCAGTCACCCAAAAACACCAACGCACTGGGTTCCGAGCTCGTGCGGTTCAAGAACAGCGCTCAAAACAAGAGTTTTCCGCCGCACACGCAAACGTCCTCCTTCATGTTTCCAGGGGAGGTGGGACGAGCCCGACCGGTGCTGTTGAAACAAACGTAAATATGACGGTGACCGGACGACTTGCTACGGGTCAGACTGGCTAAGAGACTCACATGCCACAAACTCCAAAGAACCAGTGAGCGATCAGAATGATTCACCAAAGTCGAGCGTGACAATGTGTCAATCCCACATTGTGCCAAACTCCCAGCCACCAAATCAAACACAGGTGTTGCCCATTACCTGCTAGCTCGCAGCCCAGCGGATAGCGAGGGGAACAGTAAGCTCAGGGATGCGTTCACCAAAAGCGTGGTTGCCAACCACGTTAGGGTACATTAGCAGCTAACTATGATTTTGGGAAACGCACCCCTGGTTAGTGCTCCGGTGACCGGGCTCGAGGTGGGCGGACCTGAGGCGGCTCGGGTCTGACACTCATTTGAGATTTATTCGTACGCTAATTTTTTTTTGCGTATCTGTTTGTGCAAATCATTGGCTTACTGGGGTTTCTTCAGTTCTACAAATAATAATACTAGGCTATTGTAATGTCTTAACTTTCTTAAAAGAACTTTAAATAAAAAACTAACGCAAAATATCTGTTTAGTTCATGGTCTTGTGCACATTATAAACTTAAATTAGCATGAAACGCTCAAGAAAGTCATTTCAGCATGACTGGCAACACCGTGAGATTGATCAAATAAAATGATGTCAATTCATTTTTTCAAAGCTACGGTTAATTAAAACGGTGTGGTGGTAGAAATGGGAAACAAAGGGAAATTCACTCCCTTAAATCTTGCATCGTATCCACTTTGGCAAACTCTGGTTTGCGCCTCGGTGCGCGACAGTATTTCTAGACGCCGTAGATGCCTCAAAAAAGCCAACCAGAAAAGGCATCGCTTAAAGTCCACGTTGTGAGGAGGAGGGGCGGCACGAGTTCCCTCTCAAGGCCGCGATCGCGGCAGCGCAGCTCGAGCGTACCACTGCACCCAGCTGCCTGAAGGAAGAGGCTTGTGTGCATTTCTTAACAAGGACCGACTGCTAGCGTTGATGCAGGGAGGAGCGAGGAGGGGAGGTGAGATGTTTGATAAAGAGAATTAATCCTAATTCAGACTCCGTCCAGCGTGGGGCTCGTCTGGGGGTTTCTGCACCGCCGTGTGTGTGCGTGTCTGTGCATGTGTGTGTGTGTGTGTGAGATTCTGCGGTGTGTAATGAGAGAGAGGTTGAATATTAAACATAATGAAAAATCCTGATGACTTTTTTTTTCCCCTCCGTGAGGAGCCGAGGCAGAATGTCGGTGACCCAGATTGAGTTCACCTTTCTCCTGAATCTTTTATGGAGAACAAAAATTGGAGCAAATTTAATTTAGCGGTGGAGGGGAGCGGTGCGGAGCGGGAGGCGGTGGGGTGGGGGGCAAGGATAGAGTCGATTTTTTTGGAGGACGTATTTTAGGCTGGTTACAGACGGGAGGAAGTTTATTGTGCATGGCCATGCACGTGTGTGTGCTGTGAGATGGTGCATATGTGTATGTGTGTGCGTATGTCAGAGCGATGACTTTTGGGTGAACCGGATGGCTAAGCACGCGGATTGAGACGCATAAACTTCATGTTCGTGGATTGAGTCTCGGCGTAATCCGGGGATTAGATACTAAAGTAAGGTATCATGCGGGAGGACGGGATTCTTTAGCCTGACTGATGGGTGTGAGGCGCAGAGCTGATGTCTAAACTGACCTCTCGGACACACTGCGTCCTAAACAGTGGCAGCGTTTCATTTCCTCTTCATTTTCCTGTCCTTGTTATGCACCTAGACTTTAATGGCTCTTACTTGTTGGGATGATGATGATGATGCTGATGATGCTGGTAGAAATTTTGTTCCTTTTTTAAGATCAGATCTTACGTTCTGCTGTTTGACAGCCTGAAATGGTCTCGCTGCCAGCTGCTCGGTTCTCCTGCACCCTCAGCCCTCATCATGGTGTCTCCCCCCTTCGGGATGCTCTGAATGTAGGTCAGTTGGGTGTCGAGTCCAGCTGGGAGAAGCTCGGTCAGCCACTTACTGCTCTGCTCAGCTCAGAAGCTGCATCTATAGTCAGTCATCTGGCTGTGTTTCACTTTATCGTGTGGAAAAAAAATCTATCTATCTATCTATCTATCTGTCTGTCTGTCTGTCTGTCTATCTATCTATCACAACATTGGGTTACACTATTACACTACTGTTTCAGTGTCTAAACTTTCTTAAAACAAATTTAAATAAAAAACGAAATATTTCTGCCCGATAGATCCATCGATTTATGTCATGGTCATATGCACATTATAAGCGTAAATTTGCATGAAACACTCAGTAAGGTCATTCGAGCTTGACTGGCAAAACTCAAATTAATTCAGTTAAATTGCGTCAATTAATTGATTTGGTTTTTCATTATTATTTTCATCATTAAAACATTTTGCTGTGATCAGGCCACCACCAGTTACAAGGCTATATTAATAGAAATGGAAAACAAATGCAAATTCACTCCCTCAAACCTTGCATTTGCATTCAGTGTTAGACACATATATTAGGTGCGCACGATTCAGACAATCTCACGGTCCGATGCCGATTTTTGGGCTCACAACTCGTTTGATCGATTCATAAAAGATTCATGATTCATTATATAGATGAACTTGTTACTTATACCGTTTTGAGTTACTTTTCCCATTTGACTGTAGCAGATCAACAAAAAAAATCACACTGAATCAAATTTAGTTTAGGGTTAGGGGAATCGATTTTTTGGAATGATTTGGAATCGACAGAGAAAGAATCACGATTCAATTCTATTTTTTTTTTTGCACTCCCCTAGCATATATATTTATAAGGGCTGGGAAATGCCACAGTATTCTCTACTCACAGCTTTAATATTAGAGCAATAATTACATTAGAAACTGTGAGTGCAAAAACATCAAAATCGTTCACCAACTGTAATCACAATAGCAAGAACAGGATAGAATATATTTTGTAAAAATGGTTTTAAAACAGTTTCACTCTGATTTTTGAGCTGGTCCATGATCCCCCTTGTCGTCTATTTTAAAGTGTTTGTTTTAAAATAGACTAGGGTCGAGAAAAAAGCAGCGACAGTCTTGTCTGGAAACTATTTACCATACCATTCTCATCCTAGACTCTTCAGTGTG
>JAVGVS010000329.1:367469-422469 GCA_032718565.1 Distichodus sexfasciatus | reverse complement strand
CACACTCACACATACTAGGGAATTGGGTTAAAGGGGGCCTGAGTCGATCAGCTCTCTCTCTCTCTCTCTCTCTCTCTCTCTGGCCCGTCTCTTCACATCCTATTAGCAGCAGGACGGCTGGCCGCATTTCAGCTTACCCTGCACAGCTCTCGTGCTTAATGCTTCCCCAGGACTTAAAGGCCAAAAACCAGCCCAAAAAACCCACTAATGTGGCTAACGAGGAGTGGAGGCCAGAGCGTCTGCTGGCCCTTGCGTCAGTCTGGAAATGGGCTCAGACCTCCTCCATACTGTGTGATGCAACGAGCCGGAGTAGCTGGCCACACGTAGCGGCCTAAAATGAGAAACCAACGCTAGGTTCCCAGAAAAAAGAAGTGATCAAATACCGAAGCCAGTGTTGGAATGCGTGTAGATTTTACATGAATTTGTTGTTAACTAATTAATGTGATAATTGAGGACGCACGATGTAGGACTTACTGGCCGATGCCGATGTCCGATGTTTTCACGCTTACATCTGCCGATAACCAATACCGATGCAGATAAATGAGGAAGGCGGAGTGCAGTGTGAGCGAGTTGGTTGAGCGCGTAAAGACAAGATATTTTGCTAACCTGTTCTACTGCACACTCTGACTTTTTGGCAGAAAAATAGTGCCATAGTTCTGACATTTCTAACACAGCGCCAAGTCGAGTAGGCGTGAAAAAAGAGCAGTGAGCTTTGAGTGTAAGGCACAACATTTTAAGAAAAAGTCTCATTTCGGCCTATAGCAATTGTGCCAAGTCAAATAGAAGACTGTGTACTCCATATTGCACTACCCTGGTGTGTTGAGAGCTGTTAAGCTGACTAGCTATTTCTAGAGATGCATACTACCACATAGAAAAGTGTGATAAAGCGCGTCTTACCTACCGTACTATTAAGTGCAGCAGTACGCGGCTCAGGACACGGCACATGTGCGAGCTCACATTCGCTAAGTGAAGCAAACACGCAATTTGGTTTGTTTCATCATTTTGCGCGTGGACAGGCAGAGTTGAGCGCGTAAAGACCAGATTTTGTTGGTGAACGTATTATTATTGTATTGGCACAAAATAACGCCATACATTTTAAGACCAGAAGGCATGGGCAGATAAAATCCCACCTCAGACTTTGGACATGCCTGGCACGACACTGCCTTTTCTGACCAATAAAATGTGGTCCTTAAAATATCGGGCAAATCTAAGCATCGGTCGGCGACAACCGACTTCTAAAAAAAGCGGTTATCCGACGATTCGATGTCGATTCCGATATTATCGTGCATCCGTAGTGATTATGTTTGCTTTCAAAGCAAAAGCCTAAGACGAGCCAGAACGGCCGAGCACTGCTTTCCTCTGAAAGACAGAAAATGTGGTGGTGGTGGTGGTGATAAGGAAACGGAGGAAGAGGGCAACAGGAGAAAGGAAAAATAATTCTTATTAAAGACTGTCTTATTAAAAAGACAAGGTAGCCCTCTCTGAATTTTCCTCCCTGCTCAGATTCAAGGCCAAACCCTTGGTCCTTTTAATCCAGCAGTGCAACAAATCCACCTGGCCACACACCCCACTCTCTTTCCTCTCTTACTCTCGCTCCACACACACACACACTTATTAGCAAAATTTCAGCCAATGTTGTTACTCTCACTTCCTTTTAAATAGCTTGGAGTGTGTAAGGTAGGGCTGGGTATCGTTGCTGGTTTCCTGAATCGATTCGATTCCGATTCTGAATCATGATCCGATTCAATTCTCGATTCGATTGGATATCTGATTTGTTAAGAGATTTCTTTGGAATACTAGTTTGCTTGGTTATAACATTAGGTCAGACGGTGATTTGAGTGGAGCAGCTCCAGCCATGGCTCTCTTTGGTTTCGGTTTCGCCGGTCTCACGTTTTTATAGCTCTCCTTGCGCGGTCGCCATATCGATATCGTATTTTTGAGCGAGAATCGATATTGATCGATGAATCTGGTTACAGACTGGCCCTGTACTAAGGTGTCTGTGCTTGTGTGTGAAAGTTTATGTATTTCTTGGCATAATATTGCGGTGTGTGTGTGTGTGTGTCCACATGTGCATATTCAGACCTTGTTTAGGAGTTAGAGGTGAAGATTATCTGCTGTGTCAGGAGCTCTAAGACAGTAAAGGACAATGCCAAAGAATCTCTCTCTCTCTCTCTCACACACACACTCTCTCCCTCCTCTCAACTATCTCCTCCTAGTCTCCTTTATCCTTCTACCCCTCCCTTGGTACCTCTCTCTCTCTCTCTCTCTCTCTCTCTCCCACTACCTTCTGTCCACTTCAACTCTCATCACCTCCATCTGTCTCTCTCTCTCTCTCTCCCCCATCTCCATCCTATATCTGTACTTTAGTCTCCCCCCTTTTTAAATCCTCTCTCGCTCTCCCTCCCTCTCTCTTTCTCTCTCTCCCTCCCTCCCTCCCTCCCTCCCTTCCTCTCTCCCTCCCATCATTCCACCGTCCCCCCCTTATCTCTTGCTCTTACTCTTCCTCTTACTCTTTCTGTCTCCCTCTGTGTGTGTGGGTAGGAAGGGGCAGCTCATTACCACCCCAACAGTAGGGGCAACAGCGAGAAGGCGCTGTTGCTATCATAATGATGCAGGCCCTGTCCAGGCAGGCGGGCCAGCTCGTGCCTCGCATGTAGTGGGATAATCCCATTGTAATCCCATGGAGGGCCTCACACACACACACACGCCTGGCCGGGAGTGGGGTGGGAATTATCATCTGTTACTGCTCGCGCTCAGGTCAGCTCCACCGAGGCCAGAAAAAAAACCCTCAAGCTGTCAGAACCTACCAGAGCTGCAAATGAAAAACGACAGGGCCAACACTAACCCCCTCACACACACACACACACACACACCATGCCCTCTAACCTCCAGAGCAGTGCCTTTGGCCCATCTCATCCATGCCAGCTCACACACACACACACACACACACACACACCTTGTCGGCACCTTTCCTCTCTCCTGGCTCACGAGCACACTCTCTCACACACTCTCCTCATCGATCGGCGTGGGCGCCCGAGGTGCCTAATAATGTATGTGTAATGGGCACAGTGAGAGCGAGCTGGAAGAGTGGTGGCATGTAACCCAGTGTGGGGGCTTAGGACCCAGGCAGGACCAGTTCGGTCACTTCCCTCCCCGCAGGGAGCTCCATCTAACAGCAACTCACCCCGAACCGTAAGCTCCTGCCAGCTGCTGGGAGTGCAAAGAGTGCACACAGAGGTGTCGAGCAGTGCTGGTGAAAGTGACCGAGCCAATTGGGTTTTGGTGTAGAGGAGCCGGGGACAGGGAGTAGAATCCTTCTTCTACTCAAGTACACTAACGTGGAACACAGAAATGCCCAGAAATACCAAAAATCTGAACATTAGAATATTAGACTATCAACGTGTTTTCATCATTCATTTATCAAACCTTCATATGATCATTAGTGATACTGGATTTCTGTTATTTATAAGAGTGATTATAATGTAAACGTAAAATGTCTGAAAGATCCTCATCGCGTCTCACAATCACAGTAATGTTTCCATAGCGGTTTGGAAGTAGGCGTGAAGTTATATAAAATCTGTACGTTATGTCCATTTCTGCACCAGAGTCATTTTTTATGTCTCTTGAAGGTACGAAGATATTTGCTTTGCCAAGGTGCCAACCTGTGATACAGTGAACATGCACCGTGCAGGCAAGGTAGCCTATCGGATGCCACTTCTGGCAGATCTCGCCAATCAGAAAGCATACGGTAGTTAGAAAATGTACAACACGTTAAGAGTTAAAAATAGTATTATTTGTTGTAACGGTGTAGTGTTTTTAAGCTACATTACTATTTGTAAAAACAAAACAAAAAAAGTTGGACGCGCTACTGATTCTAAGAGATTCAACTCTGTAGAGTGTAGGTACAAAAACAAACTAAGTTATGACCTCTGCATGGCTCTGCGCCACTGAAGGTCTGCGCGGACGATTTTTCATCCATGATTTCTGTCGCTCCACATGAAAGTATTGTAATAATATTTCAAGCCGCTCCCGCCCGCATCTGTTATGGTTTGTCCCGCTCCCGCCTGCTGAATCCCACAAGCAAGGCTGGTGGGTATAAATTAGACCAAAAATACCGGGCGCATTTTACGCGCTATATGCCTTAAACATAAAAATTAAATAAGGCACCAATTTATTTGTTGCCTAACTAACATACAGGAATTGATGAAACATGGGCTATATTATGTGGGCACGACTCCGGCTGTGAATTAAAGATGTCTTTTATATAAGGGAAGATTTGGCTAACCAGTTTTCCACAAAAAAATATTGGCCATGGCTTCAGACTCCAACTTGCCGTCATAAATCACCCAGCCTTAATGCAAACATCCATGGGTTGGGTAGCTTCCACCACATATGTTGTTCCCCACATAAAAACAAGCTGCAAAATGTGTTCACTGCAAATGTATACTTTGCGGGAGTCCAGAGAACAATGTCTTTGTCCCGCTCTCGCGAACACATCTCTCTGTTCCGCAAAAAACTCTCAAATGTAGACCGGGCAGGCATCCCGCCCGTTGCCGAACCCTCTACTTGCTGCATGCATATTGATCTTCGCAGTGAGTGTGAAATGATTGTAGAAGAGTGTGTACGTGATGGAGTTTATTTTTTAGTCACGGTGTAGTTAGTGGAGATCTCAGATTCGTGACTCGTGAGTTATTTTATGGATCCGGGTGATTAACCCGAGTGAGTCATGAATCGCCCGGCTCTAATGATCAACTCCTTCCCAGCACTGGACATGTTTACCCTTCCCAAGTTTTTATGTGGTGGGTTTGGTAATCTGGCCTTTTTCTTTCAGGCAGCCGCACCTGTTTTTCAGTCCTTTTCCAGACTTGTCATTATGTAAACAACAACTTGTACCGCCACAAAGAAGTGCAGCTCCTTTAAGCCGTGTGTGTAGGAGCGGAGGGCAGCTGACGTGGGCAGTGCTTACAGACTGCACCATGCTCTTCAATACCTTAGTGCTACTTGGCCGCAGATACAGGATTTTCCAAACTCGACTCTCCAGTCCACTATTACTTTACATTTGCATTTATGGCAGTAAGTAGACGCCCTTATCCAGAGCAACTTCCATTTTCCAAATCGCATGGACATTCTCCTGAAACACATTTGGGGCTGAGGTCAGGGGCATGATTGTGTGGATTCCCGGCCCCCGACTTCATGATCGCAAGCATAAGCTTTCGTCTTTTAGAACACTCGCCACTGTGGGGTGAGGTCTAGAGTTAGGATGCCAGAGGTTGTGGGTTTGAATCCCTACCTCCAGGTTTACTGGGGTCTGAGTGAGACCCTAACCCCATATTACTCTCGGAAATGAAACTGAAAGCGATTATTGAAGAGTTAGAATTACAAAAAATGGTAAAACAATTTCTCTAGAATCGAAGCCGTTTAAGTCATCTTACTATGTCATCATTCAGGCGCTGAACCCTTTATTGTGATGCGGCTCGAGGCGTGTAGGAAATGTAGTTCTCTTGAAAGGCAAAAGCAACTCATTTTATTGGCCAAATTGGTTCAAAATGACCCTTGAACTTAATGTTTTTTCATTTTCAGTTGAATACAACAGCATAAAGCGTATTTGACCAACTTCTACTCACACTACAATAAGCATAATAACAAATGTATTGTCACGGTGCAAAATAATCATTTTGTTGTAGAAGCTGTCCTGGGGGTGGAAACGGATGTCGCTCTGGATAAGCGTGTCTGCTAAGTGCTGTAAGTGTAGATGTGAACTATACTACTGCTGCTCCTTTTTCCTGTCTTTTGTCATTAAGTCACTTTGTCATGCAGCTGCTTCATACTGTATACTAGAGGGTCCAAGGCTGATATATGAGCAGGCCTAGAGCCAAAGTGGAAAAAATACCCGCTATGTGGTAAACCTTGAGAGGAAGCGAAGGAGACGCCTTCCAGGCCATAATGGGCCTTCCAGCGATGCGGCCAGGCGAATTCCATTTCACATTTATCACATGCATAGTTATATGTAGTAAAATGTATGTGCAATTATACAAGTACAACGTAGTATTAGAATTTTAACGTGAAGTGAGTGATTATTCGTCATTATGAACACAGCACAGCACATAGTGCACCACAACCAAATGTGAACTCTGCGCCAGCTCATCTGTGAAGGAGTAGTGGGCAGCGCCCAGGGAGCAGCGCTTGGGGACGGTACCTTGCTCATGAGTACCTCAGCAGTCCTGGATTCGAACCTGCCACCTTCTGATCACGGGCCAAGCACCCCACCAACTGCCCCCAGAAATGAGATATTAAACAGATTAAGTCAAAGAAACCTGACAAGAAAATAAAACTTAGTAAAATATATATTCTTTTTATAGATTTTTTATTAAGTTTTCAGATTTCTTCATTTAATTCTTAATATATATATATATATATATATATATATATATACATATATATATAATATATATACATATATATACATATATATTCCTAAATGGAGGTAGGGATTTACACTATAAACACTAACTGCACATGTGTATATTATGATAATATATATATGACCCTCCAGTAGAGCGGTCAAAACACAAACTTTTAACATTCTGCTGGAATTGAATTCCTCACCTCAAGAAAGTCACGTTTTTAGGACAGAAAGGGTAAGTTTTTCAGCCAAATGTATTCACAACAGTACAGTATAGACCTTAAACTGTTTCAAAACAATCCAAAATTTTATCCCACGCAACATAAACGGTGGTTTTTCTCAGAAACCTCCGTTGCGACAAGCGACTGGTTTTGCCGTGGAGGGTCACATATGTTAAGTGCAGTGCGCCTTTTGCTGCAAAACTGGTCATAGAGATCACTCTGCTCTGGAGGAAGCGGTGGCGTCTTATGGCATGGGCTTATGGGAAGTGTAGTGTCTGTTGTGTGTACACAGCTACCAAAATCTTACTGCTGTTTAGATCAGTTCAGGCTTTTGGAGCTGACCTCTGCATTGCAGAATTCAGTGTCTCCTGCTGCATGCCTGACCTGTGTTTGACCACCTGAGAGGAGTGTTGCAGTCGGAGAAATGGTTAATATTTTATTACAACACTTCTTTTCCGACCTCACTTTCTCCATGTTAAGGTGAATTATTAAAAGTGCATTTATTATAGAGTAGAATCATCTTTTTAAACGAGCGTAGCTTGGCTTAAATGGACTTTTTAGAATTAACCCACGATCCGATTTACTGAGATCAGTCCTGAGATGACAGATCACTCTAGTTAGCAGACGGAACTCCGAAACGTGTGATCAAGGGCTACTTCAAGACCGGGTTTGTACACCACGGCAGTAGTTTCAGCCTCATTCGGCCCGAATCTCCTCCCACGTCAGTGTTTAGGCCATAGTGAATTTAACATAACATGCATAATACATACGGCCATAATCGCACCGAAATTCCTGCATCCCTATCTGCTGTAACGTATACGGCTGTATCGTGCATAAATACATACACATGTATCATTTACACAAGCGGGCGTGTGCGTGCATGCATGCATATATACATGTCTAAGTGTGTGTGAGCGAGGCAGGCCGATTCTGGCCCGAGTGTGTGTTTGTGTGAGAGAGTTGTTGTTGTTTTTCTCTACTACCCCTTACGTTTCAGGCTGCAGGATGGCAAGGCTGCAGTTTTACACGCGGTGGGGGCAGAAAACGGCCAGGGCCGTCTCTCCCCCTCATGCATATGCATTTAAGGAAGTGTCACACAACATTAACGTGGTAGTGGCGGCGGGGGGGAAATGGGCGGAGACGCTGCAGATGTGGGTAATAACATATTCCATTTGGTTTAGTAAAGTTGAGGCAATTAGCGCGGATGGGATTTGCACGGACGACTCTCCACCTATTAGAATTAGACATAAGGCATGCATCATGGTGAGAGGTTACACTAATAAGGTGCAGAAAAAAATGACTCATGTATTTATTTTGACTCACTGAACAAGAAACTACTAGTAATTTAGTAACTGTTTGATGTAGTAAAGTTCCGGCCATTAGCGTGCATGCGATTTGCGCAGACGTTTCTGCAGCTATTACAGTTCGATAAACGGCATGCGTTGTGATGGGATGCTACACTAGTAGTATGCGGAAAAAAAGTACTAATGTATTCATTTTGACTCAAGAAATTAATATAAGTAATTTTTCAGATACAGATACTTACATATCCTGTTTGATTCAGTAATGTATGGACAGTTAGTGTGGGATAGCACCGGCTAGACTCTCTATAACACTAATAACCTAATAACGTGCTATAAAAAATATATGTACAGTATATATATACACTGCCCTCCATAATTATTGGCACCCCTGGTTAAGATGTGTCCTTTAGCTTCTAATAAATTCCCAATGAAAAAATGAGGAAAATCCAACCTTTAATTCAAGTGCATTTATTCAGTGGGGAAAAAAATCCCATATCAAGAAATAATTCTTTTACATCAAATCATGTGTGCCACAATTATTAGCACCCCTGATGTTAATACTTTATACAACCCCTTTTTGCCAACAAAACAGCACCTAATCTTCTCCTATAATGTTTCACAAGATGGGAGAATACAGAAAGAGGGATCTTCCACCATTCCTCTTTGCACAATCTCTCTAAATCATCCAGCGACCTGGGTCTTCTCTGCACCCATCTTCAGCTTTCGGGCAGAGGCCACCAGATTCTGATTTAAAATGTCCTGGTATTTCAAAGCATTCATGATGCCATGCACCCTAACAAGGTTCCCAGAGCGTCTGGAAGAGAAACAGGCCCACAGCATCACCGATCCTCCCGCATACTTCACAATGGGCTTGAGGTGCTTTTCTGCATACTCATCTTTTGTGTTCCACCAGACCCACTTAGAGTGTTTGTTGCCAAAAAGCTCTATCTTGGTCTCATCTGACCAAAGCACACGGTCCCAGTTGAAGCCCCAGTACCGCTTAGCGAACTCCAGACGCTTGCGTTTATGATTGTGAGTGAGAGAAGGTTTTTTTCCGTGCATGCCTCCCAAACAGCTTGTTGGCATGTAGATAGCACCTGATGGTTTTTTTTGGAGACTTTGTGACCCCAAGATGCTACCATTGGTTGCAATTCTTTAACAGTGAGCTTTGGAGAACTTTTTATTTCTCTTAGCATCCTCCTCACTGTGGGTGGTGGTGAAATCACCTTGCGTCCTCGTCCAGGCTTGTTTACCACCGTTCCAGTTGTTTTAAACTTCTTAATGATTCCTCTGACAGTAGATATGGGCAGGTGCAGGCGAGTGGCTATTTTCTTGTAGCCATTGCCTGACTTGTGAAGGTCGACACACATCTGCCTTACTTGAATGGTGTGTTCCTTTGTCATTCCCATGTTGAATAGTGGATAAGAGAAATGGCCTCTGTGTCACGTCATATTTATACCCCAGGGAAACAGGAAGTGATGAATTACTAATTAAATGTTCCCGGGATAGGCTCCGGTCCCCCCGCGACCCCAGTTGGGATTAAGGCCTCGTTCACACGGGGGTCTTAACCAGGCGTTTTTTCTGGTGTTCGTGGCGCCAGGTGAGCGCCGACTGAACGCCGACCGTTTTTCTGCTCATTGGAGCAAATCAAAGTGTCCACACGGGCGTTAAGCACCGGCGTTCGGCCGGCCCTGCGTTCGGGTGGCGTCAAATAAACGCTGCATGCAACGTTTTCTTGGCATCAAAATCCAGACAAACACGAGGAAAATGACGCTATTGCGAACGCCAGTGAAACGGCAGTCGAATGCAGCTACAAAACGCAGCAATATGGCGTATGGCGTTCAGAGGGCGTTCATTTCGAACGTCCGTGTGGACGAGGCTTAAGTGGTTTGGAAAATGAATGAATGAATGAATGAACATATACATATATTTATATGAAACTACTAATATATTGGTCATTTTTTCTACAGTGAGTCAAAATTAATGAGCAATTGATTAATATGTTAGTAATCTTCTAACATAGAGAGGCAGTTGGTATTGTAACAGAGAGTGGGTGCCATGATCAGAAGTTCACCACTCCCGAGCAAGTCATGAGCATGGGACCAAAAACGTGCCCACTGTTCCTTCGCGGATGGGTCAACTCCAGCTATTAGAATTAGACATACGTTGTGGTGGAAAGGTTCACTAATAACTTACTGAAAAAAATGTAATTAAATATATTACATTTGACTCATTGAACACATTTCTGATGCAGTACATATAGACCAGACACTGCCATATACGGTATAATTTAGTACCTAATACAACATCTTCCGTGAGGGGTAGGTGGGAAGTGAGGGTGTGAGGTGGACTGAATTTTTGTTTCAAATGTTTGATTTTCTCATCAGTGTTTCACAAATGCAAAAGTTACCGTATTTATGGCTTATGGAGAATTGTCACCCGTCAGCCTTGTGCTTTAAACCCCTCCGCAGGGTGAAACACGCACTGTGCTGTGATTAGCAGTTTCCATGCGTCAGCGTCATGATTAGCTGTAGGCTGGGAGAATTAGCCGGTAATATCATATTGATTGAGAGTTGTGTGTTTACAGGGAGGTTGATCAGGTGTGCGTCTCACATCACACGCCGAGCCCTGACTCACTTCATATATGTCTTGTGTGTGTCACAGGCCGAATCATATGACCCTGTTTAAGTCACAAGACCCCTATACACTGTGTGTGTGTGTGTGTGTGTTTACTCTGTATGTGCCGTCTGTTCTCATCCCGACGTCAAGAGGATCTCAACCGTCTTCATCTTGAAGGTTCCTTTATGACCTCTAATAGAATTCTGCGACTTTTTTCATTTTTATTATCCCTAAGGCTGAAAGAATTCCATTTTTAAAATAGATCTGCGGCACAATTCCACTTGTTTTCTAATCTGCACTACAGTTTACAGAATGAAATTGCAGTTTCATTTGACCACAATTTACTTTTGAAAACTGCACTTGAGTTTCATTTTGAAACTTGCACTAAGATTTTACTTTCACTACAATTTCATTTTCTGAACTGGTGCAGTGTTTTCACTGTAGTTTCATGTCGTAAACAAGTTCTTGTAATATCTTGGGGGCCAGGAATAAAGGAAATCTTTCTTCTGATGGTTAATGAACAACGAGGAGAGGCGCGCATGCTGTACTCAGCCTCCCCTTATATATTGTTCTGTATGTACTGCAGAACCGACGTGATCTAATTTGTCGTTTTCACCTAATTGATATTATACCACAGTTTCTCATGCCTGTATAACATGCCTGCGACTGAAGTGGATCCACAGTCTACAGCTGGTGTGGTGCAAATCTGTAAAGGGACCTGGTTTCTTCATCAAAAAAACCTCACATTAATTAAGATGCAATTTAATTTTCATAATGGTTATTACACATTTACATTTCACAGACGCTCTTATCCAGAGCCACTTCCATTTCCTAATTTCAGGGACAGTCTCCCTGACAGCAGTTGGGGTTGAGGGTCTTACTCAGTGACCCAATGATGGTAGTGCTAGAGGTAGGATTGGAACCCACAACCTCTTGGTCCACAGGCGAGTGTCCTGACCACCAACACCCTCTTTTTGGTTAATTCCTTCCAGTTGAGGAAGGAGTAAACCGTAAACCAGTTGTTGAGTACAATTGTGTAAACCTTTATACATATACTGTATATATAGTGTTTTCTATATATTTACTATAGTATTTTTGTGTTATAGCAACATACAGTACATATGTGACCTGATCTGGCAAAATGAGTCACAGTGACCCAAAATTCAAAATTGAGGTTTTGGTATCATTGAAAAGATGAGAAAAAAGCTATATCTTAAACGGTTGTCAAGTTATAATCGTTTGAATTATGGTATCGCAGCACCATTTTCCAACTGAAAAACCGAGAAAATTGCATTTAAAGTTTTTTGTCAGTTTTTTGTTGATATGTTTAACAATCCATAGCATCCGAAGAGATGCACCCAGTATTCAACAACAAAATTTTACTACAGGCATTTAGATACTTAGGAAAATATATTAAATCAGACTGAAGCTTCAATTATTTCAAAATATTTATTAAATACTTAAAATCAAATAAAGCGAAAATGTATTTATTTTGGACATTCTTTTGTAAGATTTGAGAGCTGCAACTCGACTTAAATAGCCATTTAAGTACATTTTCACGATTATTTCCTTGATGAAACTTTGGGAGATTAATTTTGAAGACCTTTTCTTTCATATAAGACCAAAAAAGAAAAATCGATATTTTTGATGTTTTTTACCATACCCAGCCCGTATCTAAATAAATAGAACGCCGACTTCCCACTCATTACGGCAGATCGGGTCACATATTTAGTATTTGTACTTAGTTTGACATTGTTTCGTCCAAACTCACTTTTTTAAAATCCTGTGAAAAGATTCAAAAATATATATTAACACTAATGTGAGACTCTGTTATACGCCACAAATCAAAAATGCAAGTTTTAATGTCACAATTAACAGTGCGGAGTGCAGCCTTGTCCAGCACGCACACACACACACACACCCCATAAAGTGTGTGCTGTTTTTGTGTACATGGCAGAGTGGGCCTGAATTTATCGTCCCATTGCTACATTAAATGAACAATTCCCTTAATTAATGCCTGCCTTTATTTCGCACTGTTACTTTAAATCAATGTACAGCAAGCGGACTACAGCGCGAGCATTGATTTACGCCACGTTTTGCGTCTAACGCGCTACGGCGTTCAGGATGAAATCATATTGATTAAAAGAGTTTAGTGCGGGAGTTACATTTGATATACGCATGCTCCCTTAATTTAAAGTGTTATTCCAAACGGCGGTGCGGGAGCCAGTGCGTATATCTCTTATTTAATTAGGATCAGACAGAGATCAGGGAAATAATGGACTTGTTGTGATTGACTGTATTGGGGGGGAAACGGACGCACGGACGTCTGAGAACAGCAAGCGGAAAGTTCTACCTTTAAGAGGAAAGGGTCAGGGTTTGGCTTTGTTTTTTATGGGAAATTAAGCTGCTAGTGTTGTATTCAAATTATGTGTGTGTGTGTGTGTGTGTTGGAGGTTCGCTATGTTGACAGCTGGTGGCTGATGCAGCAATCCAGTGTCTTCCCTGTGACAGCAACTCCCCCTCCCTTAACACACACACATGTTCACACACACACACACACACACACAGGATCATGGGTAGTGCATTGATTGAGCGAAGACACAACCCACAACCTGACAACATCCTACCAGACCCAATCGAACTACATGTGCGAGTGTGAGTGCTGTCGTACGTGCGTTTGTGTGTGTGTGTGTCTTTGTGCCTACGAGGCCCTCTCTTAAGCACACACCCTCACGCTCCGTCCTGTCCCCGATGCTCTAAACGGCGCCATGAATCACGGTGACGTCCCAAGCCACCGGACCGCGCTGTCAGCCGTGGAGTACTATCTCTCCATCTTTATCTCCATCTCTCCCCCCCCACCACCTCTCTCTCTCTCTCTCTCTCTCTCTCGTTCTTTCGTATGCGTACACACTGTCCTGCAGGACTGAGGGAGAAGGGAGAGTGGGAGTAAGGAGGATGGGGTGGGTCTCTATTGTGTAGACAAATGGAGGTGTGGAGATGGAGCGAGTGGGGGAGGGGCAGCGGAGAGGAGAGCAGGGGTCCAGAGGGGATGAGAGAGAGAGAGAGATGGAGAGAGCAGCATGTGTGTGTGTGTGTGTGTGTGTGTGTGTGTGTGAGTAGTTGCCGGCGGTGCATGTTTCAGATGCAGTGATGCAGCAGCAGCAGCAGCGCTAAATGAGTGACAGGATTGGCTCAGTCCCATCAGAGGAGTCGGCTAATTGGAGGTCATCCGCATGAGTTACAAATCTGCCAATTACTCTGCCGTGTAGGAGGAATTCGGCACACACACACACACACACACACAACCAAACATAAACAGCTCCGTCCCCTCGTGCTTTTCCCACCTTATCCGCGGTTTTTTCCAACCAGGCTCTGGGGTTTTTTTCCCCCTTTTTTGACTTTCAGACCATGTGTGGGAAGCTTCAGTGATGGAGTAGCAATGTGGAATATAAAAGATAAAAGTGCGTGTAAAAGATATTAGCTTTTTTAATGTTAGAATATAAGTGAGAAGCTTAATTTATTGATAGCATATATTTACTTTTTTCGTAAATTTCTAAATGTCATAAAACTAACATTTCTAAATATACAAAATGAAAATACGTCAAAAGTATTTGAGGTTTACGCATCGGGGTTTTAATGAGTTGCCGAGTCATTTTCATTGGACTATTCAAATTTACGCTAGTGCCTGATTCTAACATGGCATTACGTTATAACGGTTAGGGCGTATTGGAATGTAAGAAACCAAAACTCAATAAAAATCGGTAAAAGAATAAATATTTTTACTAAGTTATAGTTTCTTGTCAGGTTTCTTTGACTTAATCTGTTTAGTATCTCATTTCTGGGGCCAGCTGGTGGCGTAACGGTGGGGTGTTTGCCCCCTGAACAGAAGGTTGCAGGTTCTGAGGGACTCGTGAGCAAGGTACCGTCCTCAAACACTGCTCTCCGGGTGCTGCCCACCGCTCCTTCATAGATGGGTAAAATGCAGAGGTCACACTTCATTGTGGTGCACTGTGTGCTGTGCCGTGGTGTGTTCACAATGACAAATAACCACTCACTTTGACTTTCACGTCTCATGGATTGCATTCATTCTAGAGCTGCCACGGAGAAAGTGCTGTAACATAACGATATGCAGAACACACACACACACACACACCAGACAACGATGGACCAATGTCAAGTTTTACTGGATCAATGCAAATGTCCGCAAACTTGTGTGTGATGTAGGAAAGTTAAAAGGGCAATTTAGGCTCAGATTTGATTCATTTATCCGAAATTTTAGCGAAAGTGGAGCAAGTTGCCGTATGTTTCACCTTCTTTCCTTCCTTGTCAACCACATTTTGTTTGAAAGTTTTAGTTTTACTTGCCATGTTGCCGTTAGTACGAGGTTTCTCCTGACTCACGTTTACATCTTAAAACCAGGTCTAGCCTTTCCATTCTCCTGGCTTTTCTCCTCTCACGGTCTCTTGTGAGTAGCGAGTGGCGATGCCTTCACCCACCACGCCGCTCACCGTCTGCCGTTTTCTTGCCCATTATGTCTGCCTTTGCAGCTCTAAGGACTTTTCCGTCGTCTTGTTGCTGCCGTCTTGCCGGGATGACCTGGTCGTTGCAAATGGCTGACACTCTCTGCGCTTTCTTTCTCAAGACGTTCCGTACTGTCGGTTTTCTGACGCCCAATTGCTCTGCGGCGCTTCTAACGGGCGTAGGCTTTTATCTCGTCTTTGAAATGGTTCGCTTTTCCATCATGGCCAATTTTCTATTTATAGACTTGCTTTATACCTTATACCTTGATATCAGATCCCTTAAAACCAGACACAAAAGCACACGCTCCAACCGCCACTGCATTACATTTCATGACATTGAAACGAAATCGGCAGATTTACTTCCTTCCAATAATAATGCATACACACAGTGTATACTGAGACCACAGCTCTGATTAATATTCTTCCTGACAGTCGTAGTTATTGATGGTCGTTTGGCACGATAAAGAACCTTTAACCCCAAGTTGCTCCAGGGAGACTGGCCCTGTAATTAGGAAATGGATGAATCACTGAACCGAGATTCTGTAGAAGTCTAAATGCCGTGTACGGGGAAATCCAGCCAGATTTTGGTCACTGGTCATGCATACGAGCCTCAGATTCCTGGTGCCATTCAACTGAGGGCATGGTGTGGTATTGCTTGTGTTCAATGCTCTTTGTCTACAAAGCATGGCACAAAACAAGCTCAAAGTAGCATATGAATTGGTTAAAATATGTTAATCAAGGGACGGCACCGTGGCGCAGTGGTTAGCGCTGCCGTCTCACAGCGAGATGGTCCTGTGAGTGTGTGTGCCCTGTGATCTTTTTTCACAAAAGTACTTTTCTTTGTGTCTACTGTGTAGTTGCCCTGATGCTGTGAAAGTGGAAATGTGAAAGCAAGTGACCGTCATTGTGAACACAGCACAGCACAGTGCAGCACAACGAAATGTGAGCTCTCCATTTGACCCATCCGTGTAGGAGCAGTGGGCAGCTGACATGGGCAGCACCTGGGGAGCAGGTTTATAAGTTTATAAGTACCTCAGTGGTACCTTTACCGGTCCTGGATTCGAACAGGCAACCTTCTGATCTCGGGGCCAACTGCCCAACCGTTACACTACCAACTGCCCCAGAACAAGCGTTTGGAGACAGAGGAAGGTAAAAACCATGGTACAGCTGATGGCATAACAATTAGGCAGTTGGACTCATTGTACCATCTCCTAGCACTGCCCAAAAACTGCCCACTGCCTCTTCACAGATGGGTCAAATGCGGAGGTCACATTTGGTTGTGCTGCATAGTGTACTGTGCTGTGGTGTGTTCACAATGATAAATAATCACTCACTTCAAACGTCAAAGAATATACACTCGGAAGGCTTGTTGAGTGTGAAACCTCCTTTCTTTAACCCTAAAATCAAACATAGCCTTATTTTCTTGTAGATTAGTCTTTGGGAATGATAACCGAGCAGATTTTCCTTTTGCGTCAAGCAGCAAAAAAGATCGTAGCGCGGAATGTTTGATTGAGCTCGTGCTCGTGGCTGAAAAGTCGAATTGTTTATCCCTGGGTGGTACACTAATCCAGCCTTTCTCAATCCCAGTCCTCGCGGCCCACCGCCCTGCACATATTTCCTGCACTGTCGCACGCCGGTCCTACGTTGCTAACTAGCTAATCGGTAGCATCAGCTGTGCTGCGGGTCAGGAATGTCGAGTCTGTGCAAAGCGGTGGGCCGTGAGGACTGGGATTGAGAAACGCCGCGCTAGTCTATCAAACTTAAACAGCACATCGGGTGCATTCATGATTTTCATGCTGTGGCATCGGCTCCGCGCACCTGTGTGAGAGGAAGTCTTAGTAGAGCGAGTGGGCTGGAGGCGTTGAGGTGCAGCGTGCCGGCGCAGCGCAGGGCCACTTCTGGCTCAGAATGCTGGCTTTAGAAGAGAAGGGAAGCCTCTAAAGCATGCGGCTGGAGCTCGGCCAGAACACTGACATGAGCCTCGACTAATCACATTACTGCTGGCACATGGAGGGACCATTGCATTGGCTCTTCATCCTCTACTTCAAACGAGGCGCCAGCGCCTTTCGGGGATCGGAGCTGAACACGGTTGTGTTTTGCGGAGGTGGGCAGGGCAGCAGAAGTGTGTGTGTGTCAGTGTTGGGGAAGCTGCTTTTAGAACTACAAGCTACAGTCAAGCTACAGCTTTAGCTACACTGGAAGTTGCAGAGGGATTCTTGCTTCCATGGGGCAGCTGGTGGCGTAGCGGTAGGGTGATCAGAAGGTCACAGGGCCAGTAAAGTTACCACTGAGGTACTCATGAGCAAGGTACCGTCCCCAAGCACTGCTCCCCGGACGCTTGTTAGCTGCCCACTGCTCCTTCACCGATGGGTTACACACCGTGGTGTGTTCACAATGACAAATAATCACTCACTTTCACACCTTCACCACGGTGGACTTCGCCCTCCGACTGCAGAGTGTGATGTGATGTACTGATCAGGTAGTCTATCAGATGCCACTTCTGCCGTTTCAACACCAATCAGACATATCTGGCAGGTTTTTATTACAAAGAGAGAAAAATGTTCTCTCTTGTCACATGGTACCAGTAGAATAGTTCCTTTTAGTAGACACTTTTAAAGCTACAACATTTAAAAAACAGCTTCGCTACTCAAAAAAGTTGTTAAGTCAGTAGCGTCACTCGGTTTTTCAGCTGCTTCGCAACACTGGAGTGCTTGTGTGTGTGTGTGTTTGTGTGTGTGTGTGTGTGTGTGTTTGTGCTTGTGTGTGTGTGTGTGAGGGTGTGTGTGTGTGTATGCTTGTGTGTTTGTGCTTGTGTGTGTGTGTGTGTATGCTTGTGTGTGTTTGTGCGTGTGTGTGTGTGTGTATGCTTTTGTGTGTGTGTATGTGTGTGTGTATGCTTGTGTGTGTTTGTGCGTGTGTGTGTGTATGTGTGTGTGTGTTTGTGCTTGTGTGTGTGTGTGTGTATGCTTGTGTATGTGTGTATGTGTGTGTGTGTATGCTTGTGTGTGTTTGTGCTTGTGTGTGTGTGTGTGTATGCTTGTGTGTGCGTGTGTGTATTTTTGTGTGTGTGTGCTTGTGTGTGTGTGCTTGTGTGTGTGTGTGTGCTTGTGTGTGTGCTTGTGTGTGTGTGTGTGTGTATGCTTGTGTGTGTTTGTGTGTGTGTGTGTGTGTGTATGCTTGTGTGTGTGTGTGCGTGTGTGTGTGCGTGTGTGTGTGCTTGTGTGTGTGTGTTTGTGCTTGTGTGAGTGTGTGTGTGTGTGCGTGTGTGTGCTTGTGTGTGTGTGTGTTTGTGAGGGTGTGTGTGTGTGTGCGTGTGTGTATGCTTGTGTGTGTGTGTGCGTGTCTGTGTGCTTGTGTGTGTGCTTGTGTGTGTGTGTGTGTATGCTTGTGTGTGTTTGTGCTTGTGTGTGTGTGTGTGTATGCTTGTGTGTGCGTGTGTGTATTTTTGTGTGTGTGTGCTTGTGTGTGTGTGCTTGTGTGTGTGTGTGTGCTTGTGTGTGTGCTTGTGTGTGTGTGTGTGTGTATGCTTGTGTGTGTTTGTGTGTGTGTGTGTGTGTGTATGCTTGTGTGTGTGTGTGCGTGTGTGTGTGCGTGTGTGTGTGCTTGTGTGTGTGTGTTTGTGCTTGTGTGAGTGTGTGTGTGTGTGCGTGTGTGTGCTTGTGTGTGTGTGTGTTTGTGAGGGTGTGTGTGTGTGTGCGTGTGTGTATGCTTGTGTGTGTGTGTGCGTGTCTGTGTGCTTGTGTGTGTGCTTGTGTGTGTGTGTGTGTATGCTTGTGTGTGTTTGTGCTTGTGTGTGTGTGTGTGTGTATGCTTGTGTGTGTGTGTGCGTGTGTGTGTGTGTGTTTGTGTGTGTGTGTGTGTTTGTGCTTGTGTGAGGGTGTGTGTGTGTGTGTGTATGCTTGTGTGTGTGTTTGTGTGTGTTTGTGCTTGTGTGTGTGTGTGTGTGTGTTTACATTACTGAAGGAGTCTGAACACTCGAGAGGGCATAGATTCTATAGCAATTCAAGATCAGTCAATAATTCGCTTTATTGAGATGTTTGCAGAGCGTTTTCCCGCGCACACGCTGATAAAAGCGCACACACACCACAAACACTTACTGCCAAACAACCTGTCAGCGTTCACCAAATCTGAATATATTTCGCTGCGAGAGAAACGCCGGCATCTTAACTGGCAGATCTGCACTTCAAAGACTGGCAGAGCTCCTAAAGACAGAGACGAGGAGATAAATAGTGAATTCCTTAAAGAGAAAGCGATGTGGAGATAAATACACGCTTCACATACGGTATATGGTGCGCTGTCAGAGCCGTCGTTACAACTCTTTCTGAAGGCACCAGCAAATCACAGAGTGGAAGAGGAGAGAGATCTGAGGTTGGAACACAGTGTGTGTGTGTGTGTGTGTGTGTGTTCATGTATTTATCACATTGTGATATTGTGAATTACTTTTATCTGTTTTTTGTTTGGGCTTTGTGGGGACATTTGAGAGGTCCCCATGAGGAGAAATGACTTTATAGAAAATGTGCTTGTTTTATTTGAGAAACTAAAAGAGGTAAAAGATGTGCTTTTGGTCACTGAGGTTAAGGTGAGGGTTAGGATTAGGTGTAGGTGTAAAATTATGTACTTTAGTCATTATGGGAGTCTATGGAAGGACCTCACAAAGATAGTAATACAAGACTGTGTGTGTGTGTGTGTGTGTGTGTGCGCGCATCTGGTGTGGTGAAGCTGGCGTGGTTTGAGGCAGAGCTGCCAGGCACTCGGCCGGCCTCCTCTCTACGCATGAATACTCTTTATACTCTAATAAATAGACGCCTGCTCTGCCATGCTCACCCCCATCCCTCCATCCCTCCATTTAATCTGGTTTCTTTTCCTCTGTCCTCTTTCTGGCTTCTTCCATCAGTCCGTCCGGATTCTACGATGATTTCCTTTTCTTCAGGTTTTTAAAAATCCCAAAATAATTCAAATTAGCAACACCGTTGTCCTTCTGTCCCCTTCTTACTCTTCTCTCTCTCTTTCTCTCTCTCTCTCTCTCTCTCTCAGCCCTTGTTCTTCTCACACTGACCTTCACCCCCGGCTTGACCCGGTTCCCTCCTGCATTTCTGTTCTCTCACCCCATCATGACACTTCCCGTCACACTCCTCTTCCCAGCATCCTCCTACACCTCACCCTCTTACCTTTTCCTCCTTCCCTCTTTCATGCTTGTGTTGTTTCCTTCATCATCCCGTTATTCCCGTTTCCTCTCTCTCTCTCTCTCCCTCTCTCTCTCCACTTCCCAGCGTCCTCCATTCTCTCAATCTTCGTTATCTTTTGCTTCTTTCCTCTTCTATGCGTCTCTTACTTTCTTCCTCTTACTCATGTTCATTTCCTCGTTTTCTTCAGGCTTGCTCTTGTCCTCCTCCCTCCCTCCCTCCCTCCCTGTCCAGGTTCTCCTCGCACTGACCTTCACTCCTGTCCAAGCCGGTTCCCTCCTTTACTTGTTTCTCCTTCATTTCTCTCTCTCTCTCTCTCTCTCTCTCTGCTTCCCTTCATCTTTCTCCTTCTTGGTTCTCTTATATTTTCTTCCTACCTTCACTGCCCCGTCCCGTCCCGTCTCATCTACATCCCTAATTTTTCCCTTCCGCTCGTCCTCCGTCCTGTATCTTTTCCTCCTTTCATCTTTCATGCATTTCTCATTTCCATCATCAGCCTCCGTCCTGACGTCTTTTTCCTCTTTATCTTTATCTCAGCTCTCTTTCTCCGCTTCCCATCGTCCTCTATCTTTTAGTCGTTTCTGCATCTCCCGCTCTCTTTATTGTCCCATCCCGTCCCGTCTCATCCACATCCCTTCTTTCCCCCGGCCTTCTCATCTCCCTCCTCTTCCCAGCACACCCTTACCCCTCACCCTCCATCCTTCCACCCCCACCCCGTCACTCTCCATCTCTCTCTCTTCCTCCTCCTCCTCCTCCTTTTTACCGAGCAGCACTATCCTCCCTCCCCCCAGCGTGTGACCCTCCTCCTCCTCCTCCTCCTCCTCTCTGCATGTACGGCCTTTAGAGTCTGACCCCAATCCCGCTCTCAGCGCCTCGCTTCTCTCCTCCCCGTACTCGGCTGGGGCGAGCCGCGCAGTGTGACGGATCGTGCAGCGGGGAGAGTGGGATGTTGCGGAGCCGTGTTTATGTGCGGGGGCCAAGATAATAAGCGGCCGGCCCCAATCTACACCGCACGTTTCAACCCGCTCCTCCGGCAACTCTTAAAGAGACACTCCGCTAGGCCTGGGCAATAAGACTCAAAATTCAAACCACAATATTTTAGGACCATGCATCGATATTTTAATGTTGATCATTTTTCTAATCCAAATACAAATATATGGTTCTAATCGCACAGAAACAACTTTATGTGATGGGCATAAAAACAGACATATTAGAAAGAGAATTGCGCACTCTTAGATTGATTTAATTTAATACTTATTTCATTTGTTAAAGTAAAAACGTCAAAAATGTTTAGCCTTCTCTTTTTAAGCTCATTGTGGCGAGAACATGCATTCAGTGCTCTTCACAAATTTTGGGCATGAAATACAAATCTGTTGATTGAAAGTGAAAGATTACTTGTCATTATGAACACAGCACAGCACGCAGTGCATCGCAGTGACATGTGACCTCTCGATTTGACCCATCTGTGAAGAAGCAGTGGGCAACTAACATGGCCAGTGCTTGGGGACAGTACCTTGTTTATGAGTAGTACCTCAGTGGTACCTTAACCGGTCCTGGGATTCGAACCGGCGACCTTCTGATCGCGGGGCAAAATGCCCAAACCGTTACACTACCAACTGCCCCGGGCAGGAAGTGGGGCTTTACTCACAGTGAGGACTGAGTTTAGGACGCGCCTCAATCTCAAATTCGGCGGAAACTGTTACATTAATATTTCACAAGAGTTTTGTTTTCAAAAAAATGTTGACATTCTTGATACATTTCCCAGAACTTAACTCCAGCCGGAGTCAGGAGTCCAGTAGAGTTTCCCTTTAAACACTGTAAACACACACACATGCACCTGCAGTACGCAGATATGTAACGAGAGGCTGCTCCACAGTGCCCTCTGTAGGCCCGGCTGCATGTGTGCGTGACTCAACGTTCAACACCAGAGACCAGAGACGTGACTTTCCCGAGTCAAAGTTAACTTCATCTGTGCGCACTTCTACCGTGAGACGGGACGACGTGGCTCTAGTTTCTACAGCACGCAAAAAAACCCCCACAGAAATTAGACACGAGACGATACGATATCTGACGCTACGATACAAATCCAGTACAGCCCCTGAGTCTTAAACTGAACATGCTGCTTTAAAAATGTCTGAATACACGACTGAGATCCTCACTCAAACAATGTTAGATTATTTATTATTAAAATAACGTCAAAAATTATTCGATTGTCCGTAGTTCGGCCCAGTGCCACTGATTCCCGATCCAGCCATTTGAGTCGTCATCGAACCGATATCTGATTCACGTATCGGATCGGTGCCATCTCTGATGAAAATGTGTGAATTTACTGTAAAGCTGGACTTCAGTAACGCCAGTCAGGTCTTCACAAACACCAGCTTAACAACTAGACCCCTCCCACCTAACAACACAAACTACACACGCCAAAAGTCTTTCACCCGTTTCCCAGTCTTTCAAAGTAAAAGCTTTATTTATTCAAATCTGCTTTCCGTTTAAGAGCAGCTAATTATCCTCCCCAAAAAACCATCCGCAAAATGACTTCCAAGTGGGAGACACGAAAATAGCTGTGTGCTGGAGAGTGCTGCATGTAATATGGTAATTTTTCTACACCTGTGATCGTCAATGTAAAACAGACCCGAAGAGGAATGTTTCACACGCTGGCGGTTTTTATATTCCAAGGGAAAATGTTAATGAAAAGTGAGTGATTATTTGTCATTGTGAACGCACCACAGCACAGCACACAGTGCGCCACAACCAAATCTGACCTCTGCATTTGACCCATCCGTGAAGGAGCAGTGGGCAGCTAACAAGCGTCCGGGGAGCAGTGCTTGGGGACGGTACCTTGCTCACGAGTACCTCAGTGGTAACTTTACCAGCCCTGGATTCGAGCCTGCGACCTTCTGATCACGGGGTGACCACCCTACCGTTACGCCACCAACTGCCTAATTAGGGAGGTAACGGCAGGGGTTCGAATCGCGGACCGGTAAAGTTGCCACCGAGGTCCTCATGAGCAAGGTACCGTCTCCAAGCACTGCTGCCCTTGTCAGCTGCCCACTGCTCCTTCACGGATGGGTCAAATGCAGAGGTCACTTTTGGTTGTGGTGCACTGTGTGCCGTGCTGTGGTGCGTTCACAACTTTGGACGTAAGGCGGCGACCCAACCCTGGGCAGGTGCCAACGCACCGCAGTGCACACACTCAATCACACACTCACACCTTATTTGGCTAATTTAGAGTCACCAGTTAAACTGTATTGCATCCCTTTGGACTGTGGGAGGAAACCCATGCAAACACGGGGAGAGCGAGCAAACTCCGCACCGAAAGGCCTCACGGGGATCGAACCCTGGACCTTCTCGCTGTGACGCGGCAGCGCTAACCGCTGCGCCGCCGAGCCGCTCGTCCATAGTTTGTTTGTGCTTTAAAGATGCTCTTAATGTACAAAAAAATGTGCTTTGGTCTAAATCATCTCCCTCTTCTCCTCCACAGATGACTCGTCCTCGGAAAGCGGGAGCGGCAACGGAATCCACGGCATGACTCCTCCCTCAGTGGGTGCGGTAGCCGCAAGCGACGGAGCGGGAGCGGGAACAGGGCCGGGCTCGTACGGCCAGGTGAACGGCAACGGCACGGTCGCGCCGCTCGACTTCAGCACCACCTCCTCGTCCTCGTCCTCGGAGGACCAGCAGCCACTCAACCTGAGAGAGCGCATGGCCCAGACCCTGCCCTCCGCCGCCGCCATGCTGGCCACCTTCAACCCCGAGCACTCGGAGGAGCTGCGCAGGAAGTACAGCAAACCTCCGCTGGCGTCCGAGCTGCGGCTCGACAGAGACATCAGGGAATACACCAACAACAAGGTACACACACTCACACACACACATACACACACACCCTCACACACACACACACACCCTCACACACACACACCCTCACATACACACACACACCCTCACACAGACACACACACCCTCACACACACACACCCTCACATACACACACACCCTCACACACACACACACCCCCTCACACACACACACCCTCACATACACACACACACCCTCACACACACACACACACACACACCCTCACACACACTCACACACACACACACCCTCACACACACACTCCCTCACACACACACACCCTCACATACACACACACACCCTCACACACACACCCTCACACACACACACACACCCTCACACATACACACCCTCACATACACACACACACCCTCACACACACACCCTCACACACACACACACACACACACACACCCTCACACACACACACCCTCACACAGACACACACACCCTCACACACACTCACACAGACACACACACCCTCACACACACACCCACACCCTCACACATACACACACACACACCCCCTCACACACACACACAGGTTTTTCTGCCTTTGGGAAGTGCTTCCACAGACTCCTATAATGACTAGATGTAAGGATGCTGCAGCTACACCGATCCTAACCCCAACACCTGTAGGTTTTTATAAAAGCAACGGATATTTGTTCTTAAAACACAGAAGTTAAGACGATTTTGACATTCACCAATGTTTTCTGATTTTACAGTTGTTCTTAGGTTAGAACAGAATCTACAAACAGTGAAGAGAACTCACACAAAATTCATTGTATGCATATTTGAGCAGAACATTGGCGTTTTCCTCCGTTCTACAGTTGTATAATATAATACCATTTACATGTTTTAACTTTCTTAAGAACAAAATTAAGAACTTATTCAAGAAAAAACATTTGAGAATGAGGCTTAGTTTTCTTAAGATCCTGTGTCCACCAAACAGGTTTTTTCCTCAAAACCTCACTTCCTGTCGCCAAGTTACGAAAAGCGTCATCGGGCACTTCTGCTTTTTTTTCTATTTCATGTAAACATTGTACATGAGACACTCGTTCCTTTAAGCTCGCTAGTTTAGCCGACGTGAAAGAGATTGTCTTTTGACCTTAGCGGCAGCGTTTCAACTAGATACTCGCATGTCTTCGAGACGTGGAGATGGGGTGCGCGAGGTAAACCGTGCCAGTAAACAGCTGAGAGAGACCCACCTGTTCATATGTCCCGCCCCTTCCTCGATTTTGATTGGCTAGCAAGAGAGGAGTGACGTTGCTTAGTCCAGCGGTGTAGTAAAATAAAAGTTGAACAGATTTCAACTTGTTGCGCTCTGAGCCCGGCAGTAAAAATCCACCTCCACCGGCGTTTTTTATCCGCTGAAGACGCTTAGTGCTCTGAACGCTGAAGCTCGTAGGACGTGTATTAAAAATAGACGCTGCCAGAGCCAAGACCGCGTTTGTTGGACACAGGCCCTAAATGAATAGAAATGTTCCTTCTCAGACACAAAAAGCAGACAAATCCCAGGTTCCCACGTCTTTTCAGGAACAGTCTGACTTTCACACTCAGCTGACAGGTTTTTAGAACGATTTCTATACTTTTACAGAGTGCAGGACAGTTCAGATCCCACATATATTCTTTAAGTTTAGCTCCTGCTTAATCTCCCTTGGCAAAAAGTAGTATACTTGAAGTTCATTTCATTAAGTATGCTTGAGAGTATAAGTATAGCAAGTATACTACAGACCATCTACCAGGTACCTTGTAGTGTACTAAAAAGTATACTAATTTAATACTTCTTCTTCTTTAATACTTAAGTTTATAAAACTTTAAGTGTACTTTATAAGGTCATTTTAAGATTACAAAAGTATACTTTTAGACTTTTCTTTATATTTCTCAGTATAAAGCAAGTATACTTCACTATACTATTCTTAAGCATATAAAATATAGTATATAAACAGTAAACTTCAAGTATACTGCCTCAGTTTTAGTATATAATAAGTATACTCGTAGTACACTTGAATAAACTACTTTTTGCTAAGGGCTACTTTGTTCTTGCATAACCACTAGACTCTAACATCTCACACTTATCACAGTCCAGCAGATTTTAACTGTACAAATCCTTAATCCATTTCCAATTTTTGGATTGGATTTATTTTTTAACTGAGGTTTCTTTTGAGATCACTTTAAAAACCGGATAAATCGAGGCCCGAGTCACATGACCATGTGTTTGGAGAACCGTTCCTCCCTGACACGTACAGACCAAATGCAAACATTCTGAACCTGATAGTTTTATAAAATAAGTGCTGGAAGTGTTCAATAAAATGAGGACTGGTCTTCAGATATAAAGATATCCAGGGTACTGTATCTGCGGATCCTTAAAAAGTCGTGAATTAGATTTTCCAAAATTAAGGCCTTAAATATCTTTAAAAATGACTAGTAATCCTTAAATCCAGAGTTCAAAGGTCTTAAAATAACACAGACGCAATAAACAAGATTGCTATATTTTTTTCTGGTAATCTCTAAAGAATTTGGAGAATTTCTAATTGGTGTTTTGCATTTTTGTGAATGTAGGGTCTTAAATATGATCAAAGCGGCCCTAAAAAAGTCTTAAGAAGTCTTACATTTGGCTTCCTTAAACCTGCAGATACCCGGGATATCCCAGAAGTCTGATCAATCTGATTTCAAAGTTTTCCTATTGGGTCGTCACAAGCAGATAACTACACACACACTTTGAAAAACTTTTACTCTTCTGCCCTTTGTGTCTGAACGGCATTCACCATGCTTCCTTTCATCAACGTGTTGCTTTATTACATTCACGGTCGAAGACACGGTTCCACTAACAAGATGACAGTAGTGAATGGAATTCATTTAGCTGTGATTTTCACACCAACTCCACCTTAACCACACTCAGTAGAGGGATGAAAAGCTGTTGAAGAGGAGTTCATGTGCTGAAGGAGACAGACAGAAAAGAGAAACTACAATGGATCACACAAAAATGAATCTGCCGTTCAAAAAAGAGTCTAAACTCGCTCTTTCCTTTTCGTACACGTGCCCTGACCTGCACATGACCTCCACGTGACCCGCACTCCAACGTTCTTCACCCAGACCTGGAGCTTTCACTTTTCTATACGAAATGTTGTAGAAGTGCAGACTGCAGAGCTCTGTCTTTACATTTACCTCCTCATCTGAATACAATTTGTCTTGTATCATCACAAGCAACACTCAGTTGTGTGTATTTGTGTTGTGTGTGTGTGTGTGTGTAGTCTCCTCAGTATGGTCCGGGGAGTTTCGACTCCATAAAGATGGAGATTTGTGCCGAGGACCTGACGGTCAGTCGCTCCCAGGCCGGCGATGACGACGACGACGATCATGACGACCACGACGACAGCGACAAGATCAACGACACGGAGGGAGTGGACCCCGAGAGGCTGAAAGCTTTTAATGTGGGTGAAATTTACGAGGATGGAGTTTATGAACTATATTTACAGATCTATAATATTTGTGGTGTTTCTACTACAGATCTTACATCTCAGTCAGACCAAATGAAAAACTTGGCTTAGTATACATATATAATGTGTGTATTTCGATCAAGAAAATAATTATGTGTTTAAAAAAATCTGATTTATCACATGCCGCGGTGACCTTTGACTTGGTCCCGTTCTGGCCACAGTGGCTTAGCAAAACGGAAGATGCAGACGAGAACGCGCCGCTTAGCCCAGCAAAGGGGAAGTTTATTATCATTTATTATCACCATTATCGCACATGAACAGTACAAAAAATGTTATTGAATAATAAAAGACCGTGAAAGTCTGTAATGTTGATTATACATTCACTCATATCTGACCCTCCACAACAAAACCAGTCGTTTTGTCCGCTTGTCGCAACGGAGGTTTCCGAGAAAAACAAGCGTTTATGTTGCGTGGGGTAAAATTTTGGATTTTTAGTTTTTAGTGTTTTGAAACAGTGGAAGGTCTATACTGTACTGTTGTGAATCAGTTTGGCTGAAAAATTTACCCTTTCCATCCTAAAAACGTGACTTTCTTGAGGTGAGGAATTCAATTCCAGCAGAATGTTAAAAGTTTCTGTTTTGACCGCTCTACTTCAATATTTACGGTAAATCCACTCGTTAACTAGCGTGAAGATATTTCTCCGGAATCCATGTGAATGTGAATGAGCTGTGAATGCAGCGTAGGCTACCGTAAATACAAACGTAGCCGCGACCGCACCAAGCGTCTGTGAGTGCTATGGCGATAGTCAACTTCGACGGCAGATTTCTCCGTTTCTCACTTGGCGTGACAGGAGAAACCCGACTCCTTTGAATGTTGATATCTCAGTCATATGTCGTCCCATTCATTCCATATAGGTATCGTTTTGAAAACATAATAACTCAATTTTGAAAATTTGAGCGACTGGTTTTGCCGTGGAGGGTCACATATGGCAAAGTTTAATATACTTTTACAGCAAAAAATGATGTGTGCGAGTCGTTTAGATTAATTAATCAGAGACTAATGAATTTGATTATTTTTTAATCGCTTGACGACCCTAATGAATAAATATGTTTAATGAAACATTTAAAGCTTTGATTCTAGAAGAAAATAAATGATCGACTGGGTTGCCCTTACACTAAGAAAGTAGGAATTTTTGAGACATTGGGCCCTATTTGAACTTTCTAAACCACGTGGCGTAACTTTTATGTTACCGCACCGCAGGGCACACAGACCCAGATAAAAGCCCTGGCGTGGACACCTACTGGGGCGATTTTGAGTCTCCAGTCGAAGGCTCCGCGGCCGCCCCACGAACCCAGGACGTTCTTTTCTGTAACGCAACCACCTCACTGCCCGCATTTAGGGTGTCCAAATCTAATTAGTGTGTGAGGACACAAAAATAGTTGTCATGTGGGTGCACGGCCCAAAAATGTTGTCCTTGTTCTCTGAGTTTAAACCGGGGGGTTTGTTGGAGTGGCGCCGTTCTCTGGGTAAGAACTAACACGTTTCTCAGGAAGAAGCAAGTGTGGCTGAGCCGCAACCTCATTCTGCCTCCTCAGATGTTCGTGCGTCTGTTCGTGGACGAGAACCTGGACCGCATGGTGCCCATCTCCAAGCAGCCAAAAGACAAGATCCAGGCCATCATCGAGTCCTGCAGCCGCCAGTTCCCCGAGTTTCAGGAACGCGCCCGCAAACGCATCCGCACCTACCTCAAATCCTGCCGTCGCATGAAGAAAAACGGCATGGAGGTAAACTCACACACATACCTGGGGGACTGGGATTGGTCTTTTTCCACTGCCATATAATTCAGTTTTAATAAAGCTAAGTAGCCTCTCTACTAAGTCCTAACTGCAGACGCAGACCACGGTTTTTGATGTACGTTTTGAAGACCATTAGCGATGATCAGTTTTGTCTGTTTGTTTGCTTTTTCCTCCAGGCTTCATTCATGTCTAAAGAAAGAGAATTCCAGCCATTAGGATGTTCAATTTGATTAAACGCATGTAAAAAAAAAAACACTTAAAAAATAAAAACCATTCAATACAGCAAACACCAGGAAGTGGTCAGAGCGGCTCCTGCATCTGCACAGTTCATGTTTCCATATAAATATCCACACAGTTTGTGGTTTTGTTGCCTCTGATTAATCTCTTTAGCGCCAGTGCTTTCCGTCTGCCGCGTGCTGCCCCCTGGTGGCCGGCTTCATCTTCAGCTTGTCCGACACCGTGCCGACAGGGTTGTGGGAGTCGGATGAAGCTCGCGTCCTTGTCGTTCGCTCGGTCTTGGTGTGTCAATACTGCCATCCGTCTTTCACGCCGTGTGATTAGTGTGTGTGTGTTTGCGTGTGTGCCGTCAGACTCGACCCACTCCACCACACCTGACCTCAGCCATGGCGGAGAACATCCTGGCTGCCGCCTGCGAGAGCGAAACACGCAACGCTGCCAAGAGGATGCGCATGGACGTCTACCAAACACACGTCAGTAACTCGAACTCGAACTCCGGGCTGTGTGTGTGTGTACCATGTTTTTATGCATTGTGGGGACCTTTTTGGGGCTTTTTCTTCCCTGAAATCACTTTTATTCGTTTTTTGGGCTGGGTGGGGATGCGTGTGTGTGTAGAGCTCCACAGATGTACATTTCGGCTTATTAGTGTAAAAATCCTTACAGAATTGTTTGAAAACTATGAGTGATAAAGCAGAAAACATTGATTTAGGTATAATGACTGCTTACTTTATTGTTATTTATTTTACACAAATTATTATATGATGAAATCAGGTGGACCTAACTGGACACACTGCCCATTCCTGCATATGCTCTGCTTTTTTGATCAGCCAGATTTAGTGGTTTAATATAAAGGGACATTGTAGATACGTTTGTGTGCACTTTTTGTTCTAATGAAACACTGTTTTTATGATAGGTTTATGCACAATTATTGGCCAATATTTTCACGCTTACATCTGCCGATGTCGATAAATGAGAAAGGCAGAGTCGAGTGCGAACGCAGGCGGAGTTGAGGGCGTAATAACAAGATATTTGAGTTCCACTGCGCACTCAGAAATTGACGCATGTGCAGGCAGAGTCAGTCACGTAAAGACAAGAGATTTCGCTCGGGAACGTCCCACGGCGTGCGGGCCGTATAAAATCCCACCTCGGACTTTGGACAGGCCTGGCACAAGCGCCTCCTTTCCCACATGCAATAAATGCGTCATGAAAATATCGGCTGAAAAAAAACATGCAACTCTAAGCAGCGGTCTGATGCCACAGATTTTTTAACAAGTTATTATCAGTCGATTTCAATATGTGACCCTCCACGGCAAAACCAGTCGTTTGACGCAGCGGAGGTTTCCGAGAAAAACGAGCGTTTGTGTTGCGTGGGGATAAAATGGATTTTTTTTGTTTTGAAACAGTGGAAGGTCTATACTGTACTGTTGTGAATTAATTTTGCTGAAAAACTTACCCTTTCCATCCTAAAAACATGACTTTCTTGAGGTGAGGAATTCAATTCCAGCAGAATGTTAAAAGTTTCTGTTTTGACCGCTCTACTTCAATATTTACTCTAAATCCACTGGTTGACTAGCGTGAAGATATTTCTCCGGAATCCATCTCGGTCTCCCGAGTTCAGTTAACCTAACGCAGGTAGGCTATCCGTGTGGCTGTGAATGCAGCGTAGGCTACCGTAAATGCAAACGTAGCCGCGACCGCACCAAGCGTCTGTGAGTGCTACGGCGATAGTCAACTTCAAAGGCAGATTTCTCCGTTTCTCACTTGGCGTGACAGGAGAAACCCGACTCCTTTGAATGTTGATATCTCAGTCATATGTCGTCCCATTCATTCCATATAGGTATCGTTTTGAAGCTTGATTTATTTCCTTTCATGAAAACATAATAATTTTGAAAATTTGCGACAAGCGACTGGTTTTGCCGTGGAGGGTCACATATTATCGTGCGTCCCTAGTTCATGCTTCAGTGTTATAATATACATGGCATGCACTTTACAAATGTAATAACACATTAGAATGTACTACAGAATCTCTTGGCCTGATCTCTGTCTTGGTCTTTCTCCCTCCACTTCTTTCTCTCTCTTTCTTCTCTCTCCGTCTCTCACGATCTCTCACTTTCTGTCTCTCCCTCTCTCCCCACACCCTTTCTCCCGCTCTCTCTCGTCTTCTCCCTCTCTCTCTCCCCGTACTCCCTCCACCACTGTGTCTCTCCCCACTCTCATCATAACTTTCTTTCCTTTCTTTTTCTTGCTCTCCCTCTCCGTCTCTCTCTCTGTATTCCAGGAGGATCAGATAGCTCTGGATAAGGCGGTGTCTCGTGAGCAGGTTCCTCTGGCCCACTCTGCCTACAGTCTGGCAGCTTCGGCCTACTCGCAGGACCCGGTCTACATCAACGGAGGCCTGAGCTACGCGTACCGCACCTACAGCGGCATGGCGGCCAGCGTGCAGCACCCCGTCTCTCTCTCCACCCCCGCCTCAGCCCACACCAACGGTCAGCGCGCGCTCGCTTCAGCTCTCTCGCGAGGCGTGGCCTTATTTTGATGCCAAAAATTCAGAGCGTGCAGTGGACAACCTGCAAGCAAAATCTCGTGTCTGTGCGCCCTCGCTCCCACTCGGCTCGGCTCGGCTCGGCTCGGCACTGCGTTGTAAAAGTGAAATGAACTTGGAACCTATTAGCGACCTGCTTGGAGACAGAATCAGCCAATCAGAATCCTCTGGCCAGTTTTGAGGCACATTTATGATGCGGTGGCAAGTCGAGTTCGAGTGAAAGCAGGGCGGCGAGCTGAGAGCAAACTTCACAGATAGGAGATACGGCAGCGGAGCCACGGTAGTGCACCTCATAGTTACTTAATATGGGTGATGGTCAGAACGAAACACCGTTACCAATAAGCGGCAGAACGCCTAATAGAGGCCTGCGATAGTTGACCCGACCGACAGTCGGTCCACCGTTAGTTTTAAGGGTCGGGATCCCATCACAGGACGGCGGCGATATTGGCGTGTTGTTGAACGCTCCAGGCGACGTCTGTGTGTATATACGTATATATGTCTGTGGAGGGAGAGCAGGGTTGAGCGCTTACACACACCAGATTTTGCTTACGAAAGTTCCACCGCGCACTCGGAAAGTTTTGCTCAATAATAACACCCTTATTATCGAGACTGTACATCGGAAAGAAGTTCTACAGACTCTGACCTTCTCTTTCTCTGGCTCTCGCTGTCTCTCTCCAGGGCCCACCGACCTCAGCATGAAGTCTCTGGCGTCCAACTCCTCCACCTCCAGCTCCAACAGTCTCGGCCGGAGCGGCGGAGGAGGAGGCGGCGGGGCTTCGGCTCAGCTCAGCCATACGGAAGTGGCGGCGGTGCGTCAGCTGATCGCCGGCTACCGCGAATCGGCGGCCTTCCTGCTCCGCTCGGCCGACGAGTTAGAGAACCTCATACTGCAACAGAACTGAACCAACCGCACACTCCTCCTGCTCCCTCTCTCTCTCTCTCTTTTTCTCTCTCTCTCTCTCTGTCTCCCCTCCTCTACTGCCACTCTCTCTCTCTTTCTCCCCCGCTTCTTTCTTTCTTTCTCTCTCTCTCTCTCTTTCTCACTCCGTCTTACTCCTCCCCTCAGTTCGCCATCGCCCATCTTCCCGCAGAACCCGTAGATGACGGGAGGAAGAGAAAGAGAGAGGGAGATGTCAAGCGCCGCGTCGTCGCCTCGACCTGACAGGAAGAGAGGAGGTTCGGAGGGATGCGAGGCTACAGTAGAAGAAGAGAACACACTGTACTTTAAGACTGTACGCAGATGTGTTCTGTGTGCGCTGACCTCGTGAGTCACAAGCGCCTCCAGCCCCCAACCCCGCCCCCACCCTCACCGCCCCCACCGACGGGCTTTACTTACGAGAAACGCTCTCTTTAATCGTTCCTTTTTTTCCCCCTCTTTTGAAATTCCCTCGCTTTTGAGAGCCATTGATTTCGCCCCCGCTTTGTTCTCAACCTACTTTAAAGGAGGCTTTACCCTGCGCCGATATTCCCTGGTTTAGCACTAACTGGAATGAAGACACTTTCGGAGTGGAGGCTAAGGGAGACGCCTGGGAAAAAAAAAGAAAAAGGTGAAGAGAAAATAGTTTAAAAAAAAAAGGACAGAAACGAAAGAGAACTTTGCATTCGCTGTAAATAAACGCTCTGTGTTCTGAAGCACTTTTTTCCCTTTTGCTCTGACCTCTCCTCCCTAACAACTCTTTTGCTTTGGGGAGAAAAAATTGTGTGATTATGCAGACGAAATTCCACAGGTGGAACTCACCTGGAAAATACCTCAGCCTGTTTGAACCCCCCGCTCCCCTTCCCCCTCCCCACCGTCTCTTCTCCCCCCGTCCCGGCCTGGCCCTCGCTCCTTTAAATGTCATTTGAAATATTTTTGTTTTTCGTCTGGGGGGAGAAACTCGGCTCCTGCTCCGCTACCTTTTGTGTCCAGTGCCTGTCCTCGCAAGACCTGCAGGAGGCCATACGAGCAGGGAGGGCGGGGGGATTCGTTTGTTTCTCTAGTTATTGAAGATGTTTTCATTTTTGTCGCTTCGGAAATGTGATGTACATATTCAAATCCGTCTGAAAGTATTGATTACGGAATTACACTGGAATGAAACTGGATTAGACGTGAAGAGGTAAAGATCTCCGCTTTAACCACACCGGCTCTCTCTTTTTTGGGGGGGGTTTTCCCGCTTTTCCGTAGCCCCTCTCGAGGCGTTTCACCTCCGGATGCCAACTCTCCACTTCCTTTCTACGGGTCACATCTTGGTTATTGTTTTTTACAATCCTTTTACAATCCTTCTGCCTCTTCGCCTCGGACATCTCCTCTCTCTTTCATGCTCAGGAGCAGTGTTGGAGGAGAGAGAGAGAGAGAGGACGAGGGAGAGGGAGAGGGACGGGAGCGTTGGATCTGTTAAGTCTTTTTTTATCTGTTGACTGTTCTTAAAGGCCATTAATCCACTCTGCTGCTAAGGACTTGGACTTTTGCGCCACAGACCTGAAACCTCCTAACACAACCAGAGCACCTCAAGATGACAAACATAAAAATACAAAGAAAACGCAAAAAAGGGACACGGACAAAGGTGCAGTGCAACACTGGTGTTGATTTGGGTTGTAAAGAGAAGAAAGGAATAGAAAATTACTGCCATCCCGGTTCCCCACCATTCCACATCTCTTTTCTTCGGTCGGTGATGCGTGTTTATCTCTGAGGGCTCTGTCGGTGGCGGTGTGATGGCAGTTTGGTTTCTCTTGCGAGTTTAAAGGCAGATCTCATTAGGCAGTAGAGCTCTCAAACACTGGCTAATGCACACACACACACACCGGGATTGGGAAGGCCCTGATGACGTCACCGGCACGGCGCGAGTGGCTTGTGCAGGGGAAGCGTGAGCGCGTTTTAGTTTAGACGAGAGTGGCTCGTGGATCGACTCCTGGCACCGTCACTGTAAATTTGCTCCTCTTTGCACACTGAGGCAGTGCTGCTCTGCTACTGCGCTGAGGCTCGCGGCTGCACTGCTTGTGAGGAACGCAACAAAAAAAAAAAGGAAGAGTATCGCAATGCAACAGATAATCAGAAGCATTCCTTGTCCTGAAATGGAGAGAGAGAGAGAGAGAGAGATGTGCAGACGTGACCCAGACCTGCAAATCAACTCGCTTCTCTAATGCAGAGCCAGGTTCGGAGAAAATAAACCGACTTGTAACACCCACCTTCTCTGAGATTTGACTGACACGCCGGTGAAACCACGTTGACGGGGGTGATGGTGAACAAACATCTCCTTTTTGGGTTTTGGTTGACGGGGACTTTAAATATGGGGACTTTGAATATGGGGACTGTAAGTACGGGGACTTTAAACACAGGGACTGTAAATATAGGGACTTTAAATACGGGGACTTTGAGTACGGGGACTTTAAGTATGGAGACTTTAAATACAGGGACTTTAAGTACGGAGACTTTAAATACGGGGACTTTAAGTACGGAGACTTTAAATACGGGGACTTTAAGTACGGGGACTGTAAATACGGGGTCTTTAAATATGGGGACTTTAAGTACGGAGACTTTAAATACGGGGACTTTAAGTACGAGGACTGTAAATACGGGGACTTTAAATACGTGGACTTTAAGTACGGAGACTTTAAATACGGGGACTTTAAGTACGGAGACTTTAAATACGGGGACTTTAAGTACGGAGACTTTAAATACGGGGACTTTAAGTACGGGGACTTTAAATACGGGGACTTTAAGTACGGTGACTTTAAATACGGGGACTTTAAGTATGGGGACTTTAAATATGGGGACTTTAAGTATGGGGACTTTAAGTACGGAGACTTTAAATACGGGGACTTTAAGTATGGGGACTTTAAATATGGGGACTTTAAGTATGGGGACTTTAAATATGGGGACTGTAAAGTGACAAGGGAAGGAAAAGGTGGTGCGTGATCATGAGAAGGTGAGGTGTGTGCACGATGATGTTATGACATGCTCATGAGATGTTATGGCGTGCGTTTAAGATCCCTGAATACCAGGAAAAACCAGCATACGTTCTCGCGAGCCATCGCTAATATCTCACGAGCGCACAAGCGTACGTTACTGCGGCAAAGTATTGCATGCTCACGAGAGGTTATTAAAAGCATCACACGAGCACACGGTACTTCCTCGTGAGCGTGTGATACTTTCTTGTGCTCATGCATTATTTCCCGGTGTGCGCACAAATCAGATTTTTTCGTGCTCAGCGGAGACGTTATTGCGCGCTGCGTAAACGCTGGAAGTAATTTCTCGAGGCCGTGGTGTATTTTCCAGTGAGCATGCTCGCGTTCACTTTTCCCCACTCGTCCCTTTAGGGGCTCAGTATCTGAAGAGAAAACGTTTTTACTTTCTGAGTCTGCACTTTTTCACTCCCGCTACCGCCAGCGACTTGCCTTTCTTCTGACGCCCGGAATTTGGACAGACGCAGTGTCTCTAGGTTTTCTGGCTCCCAGAATAGAAATGACAGCCGTGTTAAAACGGAGATTAAAACCCTTGAAGGCAGCAGCACTCGCCCGTGCGTTAGCCGGCGCGCACTTGCATATCTCTGCGCTCAGATGGTTCTCCTTGTCCGAAAATCAGCGGTTATTTTCCATCATCAAATGCAACTGGCGTGACCCGGAAGTGACCGTCATACATACGTGATCGATCAAAAACCACATTGATCATGTCCTGCCTTAGAGTAACCATCTTACAGCCAAGAAGCAATACCAAGCTCTCCATCCTTATTAGCAGTAAAAAGGTGGCGTGTAAAATGTCTATGTTTTTTGATTGGTGATGTATAACGGTCACTTCTGGGTCAAGCCACTCGCGGCCGACGAAAACACCGAAATGGAAAATTTGAGGGCGAAATGGGAAATGGTAATTGAAATTTAGGAAACGAAAAAATGAGTAGCAGGAATGCCGTCCTGACTGCACCAGGGGTCTGAGTGAAATTTTGTGTGCCGTGCTCCGTGTCCGATGCGGCGTGGGAATTGCAGGAGCGGTGTGTAATATCAGACCTCCGGCTGTGCGTGCGGGGGGAGAAGAGACGCAAGCGTGTGTAGTGGTGGTCTGGGTGGTGCCGCACGCGTCGGCCCTCTCTGCAGCGTGTGGCCCGGTGGCTGGATGGAAGTGATGTCGATGGAGAAATATGCAAAACGAGAAGTCGTCTCCTCACTGTGTTTATCTGGTACGGTGGCTGCTGGGGTTCCTTTATCATGGCTCTGGTTTTTGCGTCTATGGCTCCTTCGCTCCTGCGCGTACCTCTTAGAAAGCCTCGACGGGACTCTTCCTTCCTTCCTGTCCTTTCGGGATGTTTTAATGTTTTTCTCTCATGTTCTCCCTCCACTGCAAAACATGATGGTCTGGCTTTTATGACCTCCTATTCCCTCTCTCTCTCCTTCTCTCCTTCCCACTCTCTCTCGATCCTAGCTCCAAAAGACATCTCACTTCTTAATATCATGTGAAGGGCAGGCTTAACTCCCCCTCTCTCTCTCTCCTTCTCCCTCCGCGTCTCTTTCTTTCTTTCTGTCCACATCTCTCTCTCATATGTGTCTCTCTCCTGTTCCCAGTGAAGGAAGGACAACTCGCTCTCTCTCCTCCTTTCTCTCACCCGTCCCTCAGCTCCAGCTGTGAGTGATGGAGGAGCGGGTCCTGCAGCATCTTATTAAGTGCAGGCCTGAGCTTTGACGCCCTCCATCTCTCCCTCCCTCTTTCTTCCCGTTCGTTCCTCTCTCCCTCTCTCCTCCAGCGCCGAGCGACGGAGGGAAGGGTCCCGCTGCTTATTAAAATGACTCAAAAATGCTGCTGATTTTTTTTTATTTCTTGTTTTTGTCTTACTAACCTCACACACCACTGAGCTCTGCTACAGTTGCTTGAAATGCGAGATTGTGACAAAGTTACGCGTTCGCGAGGCAGACAAGCGGACTGCTAACGTCGTTCCCAGAGAGGTCGCAAGGTCGTGAAGGAAAAGAGGCTGTCATTTAAAAAGGAAAAGAAAACAGCTCCCCCTCATCCCTCCCCGCCCCGAACCTCCCCGGACATGTGGCCGGCTCCGGCTCCCTGACGGACAGACGGACAGATATTTTACGGACACAAAACTGCAAAACAAGGCAAACGACAATCCTGGAACCGTTGTACTGAGTTCTGCTTGGTTCCCCTTCTCCGTCTTCTCCCTGTGCAGCTAATGTTTACAGTGTGTGTGGGAGATTTTGGGGCAGCGTCATCTGTAAATCACAGCGTCCCTCCAGACACAAGGTCTCGGACGTCTGACCATCCCACCACGTGAGGAGGACCACCTAGCGGCCCACCGTCAGCTCCTGTTGAATCTCGCTTCTGTTTTTATTGTTGTTATTATCACTCTTATGGTTGTTCTTTTCTAATTTTGATTTGTATTACAAGTGGTCTTTTCCGAACTGTTTTTTGTACAACGCCGACATCACAAGTGAAGTTCTCTCCTGTAAGTCTGTACATTCCAGTGAAGGACGTCAGTATGTGAAGCAGATCATCCGAACCTCAGTCACCGAGCACTGCAGATACACACGCGACAGCCGAATCAAGTGCTCCCTCGCTCGCTCTCTCTCAACCTCGAAAGCCAGAAATCGTCCTGAGTGGCGACGGTGCGATTTTGCACTCGTGATTAATTGTCGATTAAGTCTTGGGGCGGCCGAGTCTCTTTGGGCCGAGTCCCGTTTTGGGGTTTTAATCACTAGTAACCCTACAAAGGCAAAGTGCATTTAAAGATGTCGAATAGCAGCAGCAGCAGCAGTTTTGGGGCTAGTTGTTCTTGTAAATAGTGGTTCAGCCCTTGCTTTATACCTCATATTTTATCAGTTATTTTACGTTAAAAATCTCAGTTTCGGTTTCCTGCTGAGACCGCACTTTGCCTTTGAGGAGCTAGTACGTATACGTGGTTAACACTGGCGTCGTCAGAAGTCATGCACCTCAAGCCCCTAATCTGTAGTGACGAAAACGTGGCGGGCCAGTCGGCCTTCGGGCTTTGTGTGGTTCGCCGGGTGGAAATTTACTGCACAGAGCCAGATCTTATCAAGGTGTGGGTCATCTACCTGCCATGTGACCTCTTAAAGGCACAAACGACACCATGTACAGTGTATACATAAACACACTATCACACACACAAGGACTGTCCTTTGTTTCAGACTGTGTATTCAGGTGTGACTCTGGTTACGGTAGCTGCTAAACTATACACACTTCAAACTGCTCTGTTTGGCCAGATGTTTTGGCCAGATGTATAGCTGAGCTAAAATGTAAGGAGGGATGATGACAAAAAAAAAGAAGAAAAACAAAAAAGACGACTTTTTATTTTTATACCGCTGTGGTGTACAGCTAGAGTTTTTTTTTCAGCTCCGTGTCTGTCCTTTTATCATTTGGGTGGTGCTTTAGATTCTCTTGAATCCTCTTTCCTTTGCTGTCCTGCTTTACTCGGTCAGGAGCTCCTGAAAGTAAGTCAGCTCTGCTTTGGATATTGAACCTTAAACCAACGGGAAAACTCACTCACTCACTCTCTCTCTCTCTCTCTCTCTTCCCCCCCCACTCCCCTCTTCATTTTGGACTCAGTGGAAGTGTGATGTTTACATGTACAGATTTTTGAAAATTCTCTTTATTTGGTTCTTTTCGTTCTGTTTTGTTGGGTTTTCACATTGTTTCATTCGACTCGGAGCAAGTTCTTCGTCTCCTGTTCCCGTGCTCTCCTTAATTAAACCTGATTCCTCGTTTGTTGAAGGGAAATGGGATTCTGTCTGAATTAAGGTTCATGTTGATTTCAGCAGCGCTTGCTTCCCTGGGCGAGTTCTGTCCTTGCCTTGAGACAACCTCAATCCTCCTCTGAAAACCTGCTGATGGCAGAAAGACAAAAAAACAACAACTTCGCTCATTGTAAAACTATCCTCGGCGCCGACTATGCGGCCGTCCATTCTTTTGTGATTAAAAGCCATTTTACGTGCCCTTGCCTGGGCTGACGTCAAGTATTACAAAAAATGACAAAAAACGGACTAAAAACCTCAGGTAAAATGATTATTTATGTAATTGTAAGTCTTACTGGCAGCCCATTTCCCTCATTAATACCATATAAATTATATTAAATAATTATTCTTTTTTTTATATTTATTGTGTTCTATATAACAGTGGATACTTTTTTCCCAGTACATGTGGCTAAATATTTTGATTCTTTAGAAAAGTGTTGACAAATATATATGTGAAGAAACTGAAAAATGACAAAAAATCCATTTCTGTTTGTTTGATGCGGAACAGCATGGGTGACTTCTAACATATCACTTTAATTCATTAAAAGAAAAAGAATAATTTGGAAATGATTTTTTTGTTTCGCCAGTAGGATGTCACTGCTGAGGTAAAAATATCTTCAAAACATAAAAGTGTGACTTTCTTTTCCTCCCAAGCTGTGCGTCACAAAGCTAAATATGCTAATAAAATTGTGTGCTATATATCAAAGAGAGCCAGTGGTTTTGATTCATTTGTTCAGCATTCGCTGATACGTTTATATATATATATATATATATATATATATATATATATATATATATATATATATATATATATATATACACACACACACACACACACACACAGTACAGTCTTACACTTACTTTCAGGTTATTATCCTTAATTTGTGCAATATGATCAGGGTGAGGATGGTAATTCACATATATTAGTACGTAAAGTAGATTTCCATGTATATGAATTATTGACCAACTGAATAATCTCATGCAAAATGACCTTCCACAGGATAATTATAAGTAATCCCCAGATTTTAATTGATTTTGTGGTTTCCTTGATCCAAAAAGTGTTTTATATGAAGGAGAATGTGTATTTTATCTGCACACCTCAACGTCTGGCCTTGAGCCCTGTTTAATCTAAACAGCAACTAACCCTAAAGAACACAAATCTTGACAGGTGAGAAACTGCAGTATATGTTAGTACGTCTGTTATTCGTCTTAAGTCTTAAAATCTTTTTGGTTCATATATGTATGCTAGCTGTATACCAGAAAAGTTAGCCTCCTACTCATACAACACAGCAAATAATTATTATTAGTGCCTTAATACCATAAAAACTATACTACCAACAGTCAGAATAGATCATTATTCCCTTAAGCATACCTTGAATTCAAGAAACTTCCCAAGATTCCCCTGTACATCATCCGTGTGCATTTTGATAGACATTTCATTCATTTCTCTTCCCTCCACATCCGCATCAATAATAAATAACCCTGCATTATGGCACTACTTAGGAAATGTACAAGGAGATATATTACTGGTCGAACATATTTCTTTGAATGTTGAGGTCGTCAACCATTGGTCTTTATTTATTTATTTATTTGCCATTTATGTTTATTGGACTGCTATAACCTTTCAAACCCTTATAATTTACGACTCAGGAAATCTATGTAGTGAACACTACCACTGGGGCACCGGAGCAATACACCGTTCTACTGGCACCCCGTCACCCAAACACCTCACACAAAACACATCCCGAAATTGTATTCATTTCTGGGGCTTTTTCATGACATTTGAGAGGTCCCCATGAAGAAAAACGACTATAGAAAATGTGCTTTATTTGAGAAACTAAAAGAGGTAAAAGATGTGCATTTGGTTACTGAGGTTAGGGTTAGGATTAGGTATATACATCTAGTCATTATGGGGGTCTACAGAAGCACCTCACAAAGATAGTAATACGCGACTCTGTGTGTGTGTGTGTGTGTGTGTGTGTCCATGTATTTATGGCATTGTGGGGACCTTTTTGTCCCCTAAAATCCCTTTTATCTGTTTTTGTGCTTTGTGGGGACATTTGAGAGGTCCCCATGAGGAGAAATGGCTTTATAGAAAATGTGCTTGTTTTATTTGAGAAACTAAAAGAGGTGAAAGATGTGCTTTTGGTTACTGAGGTTAAGGTTAGGGTTAGGATTAGGTGTAGGTGTAAAATTATATACATCTAGTCATTATGGGAGTCTGTGGAAGGACCTCACAAAGATAGTAATACAAGACTGTGTGTGTGTGTGTGTGTGTGTGTGTGTGTGTGTGTGTGTGTGTGTGTGTGTGTGTGTGTGTGTGTGTGTGAGAGAGAGAGATGCGTTGTTACGCGCCTATGAGCGCTTTGGCCGCGTCGCGCCGCGTTGCAGGAAGATCAGGTTCGTTCCCGGGAAAAGCAGGAACAGCAGATGCTGCGCTCGGTGATAAATGACGGTCATAATGAAGAGAGGGAACGCGGGGAGATCGTTTACGTCGCGTAGCTTCCAGCGGCGGAGGAAGATGCTGTTTAAGGGGCACAAACTGAAAGCGCAGATCCTCGACCCTCCATCGCATCCATCTCTCCTCCTGCACTATGTTTCCGCATTCTCACAGCGCGTTCATTTTCGTCTTGCTGATCCATCCCTACACAAAACCGGTTTCACCTGATCCCTGCTTACGCTGCACAGCCTAAAGTGAAAGAGAAGACAAGGGAAAGGTGTCTTTAACCGTGCCGACGTTCCGGCGTCGATGAGGGATTTGTTTCTAACATTTCATTAACGAGATCATTATTATTGTTGTTGTTGTTGTTGTTGTTGTCGTCGTTATTTATCGATATTATCGGGATACGGCACGCGGCGGATATTCCGGCTGCCCTGGAGCCCGGAATCCAGGCTCGGGATGGAGGACTGCTGTCGCGCTTGTATGCCGTGTTTGAACAGGTTGTGGAACTGGATCTGGCCCGAGTTCCACTACCCGAGCGCGTCGCGGCCGGCTGAGATTCGAACCGTGTCGGGCGACATTCGGATCCCGGCGCCCAAGAAGAAACCCACGCAGCTGTACGCGGCTCTATTCGACTTCGAAGCCCGCAGCGAGGAGGAGCTGACGGTGAAGGAAGGAGACAAGCTGTCGGTCATCGAGAAGAGAGGAGATTACGTGCTGGCCAAAAAACTCACCGGGGGCCTCGAGTCCGGCTTGGTTCCCGCTAATTACGTGGCGCTGCTGCAGGACGAATTCGCCAAGTACAAGTGAGTTGAAATGCTGAGTGGACAAAACGCTGCACAAAGTCCAGATTATGGCTCTTCTGTTTTTGTTTTTGTTTTTTTGCAGGATGACACAATTCAAAATACAGACAAATTTAGCAGAGATATTTCGGATAATTGAGCATAAATTGCCTATGCAATGTTACCAAAAAATGGCTATGCAGTTTTGAAATTCTTTTACAATGTTTTGGCTTAATTTGTTGTGTCTTTGTGGAAAAGTCAGTGAGTGAAAGTGAGTGATTATTTGTCATTGTGAACACAGCACAGCACAGCACAGCACACAGTGCACCACAGTGAAGTGTGACCTTTGCTTTTGACCCCTCCGTGAAGGAGCTGTGGGCAGCTGACAAGGGCAGCAGCACCCGGGTAGCAGTGCTTGGGGACGGTACCCTGCTCATGAGAACCTCAGTACCTTTACCTTAACCAGGTACCCTTACCGGTTCTGGGATTCTAACCGGCGACCTTCTGATCACAGGGCGAGCACCCTAACTATTACACTACCAACTGCCCCTGAAATATGACTCAAAACGGTTTGTTTCCTTTAAGATAATCAAAGCAAGTGGTTAAATCTCATTTGCAAGGAACTACCATTATGATGATATGCCCAATATGATAAAGATCTGGACCAAATATGGACTCAACCAAGAGTTTTTAAAATATTGCCTAAAAACCTACTTAACTTTTGGCTGGCTTTAATGAGCGTTGTTGTTTTTTTTGTATGAAGAAGAATAGCTTACAATCCAATGTTAAATTTAATTTAATACATTTTAAATGTGGACAAATTTTTAGTTTTTCTGTAGGACAAATATTGTTTTTCATTTTAGGGTTAGACGGTTCCTCACAGAAAAGTCATTGTTGTCATTAAGATAGAGCATGAGGGTTATCGTCATTTGGAAAAAGAAAGAACCACAATTATGAAACTGTCAATATAAAATATAAAATACCTGGACATGATTTCAGATCAAATGACACCTCCTTACAGTTCGTAAAACTGGTGACGTACCAGTTTAAATACAGAACCTGTTTTTTGTCCAACAACAAAACTACAAATTGAGCCCAAAATATTCAGTAAAACAGGCCAAATTTCAAGATTTTGTATTTATTGCAAGTTGCATTTGGCCCAGGATCATGTCCCAGTTCTTTAACATATATGATGTGAATATTTGATCGTCTTGCTTCCTTCTTGTTCTGTGTGAGATTTAACCTCTTGCTTGTTTATTGTAAAAAGAACAATATCTTTTGCAGAATTGGACAGGTAACTGTGTATTGTTCTACCTGCCAGGCTGTGCGTGCGCCTGCTATAGTTTCGCTGAAACTACACTGCCAGAGACACACACACACACACACACACACACAGACAGAGAAGCTCAGCCTCACCCAGGCTTGTTATGACCTATCAGAAGTATTTACACAAAACCAGTACAAGTAGCAAACCACAAACCTGCTAAAAGCCAGACATTTCTTAGTCATAAGACAATGTAAAGAATGGTATGTAACATCAAAATCTTAACAACATTATTAAAAATATCCGGTTCAGATAATGAATGAATGACTTCTTAAAAAAAGATTTTTAAATGATTCTGTGTCATGGCAGTGTGTTTCAGTGGTTTGTGTATTACGCTTGTATTGTGAATTTGGGATGAAAAATCGTGCCACTAACCAAATGTGGTTTATTAGAGAACCAAAACTGACTGTTACTGGTTGTTACTGGCTGTTCCCAACTCCCATTTGCTACCCAAATTTTAAGTGTGTTGTGTACAGATAGATTTAATAGACTTTACACTGTAATGTGAAGTACAGAGTAGCAATACACACGCACACACACACACACACACACACAGTGTAATATGTATCACAGAACTCAAATAATCTGGGTAATATCTGATCATTCAGGTGCCACCGTTGCAGTTGATTCATTATTTATTTTGTGTGTGTTGCAGATGGTACTATGGCAACATAAACAGACAGAAAGCTGAAAAGCTGCTCCTGGCTCCCCAGAATAAAACAGGCTCTTTCCTGGTTCGGATCAGTGAGAGTCACAGTGATGAATACACCATCTCAGGTCAGCCGTTCTGCTCGCTGCTGTAATAACAAAATTGATCTGCTTTGATCCATTACTCTACCTCACATGTAGCCTATATACCCCTCCTCTCCCCCATTCCCTCTTTTTTATATCTATCCGAACAATACCTCGCCCCCCTTGGCACGTTTCCCCGCAACACCCCCCTCCACTCATCCACCGTTTGTGTTTGCACTTTCTTACACCTTATTGGCCCGCTTGCTGTGTTTAATCACTGAGTCAGCAATTCTGTTCCCCGTTGGAGGGCAGTAGAGCGTGTGCTGGAGCGTGTTTTTGTCTTCCGTAGTGTGGAATTGAAAGGAAGATAACGACATGAAAGATTCCTTTAAAAACCATTTTAAAATATAATTATGTGTTACAGAAACATTTCAGTTGTTCTGCTGCACTGTTATTATCTTCAGAATAGCCATTTGAGTTTCTTTAGTAACTCTTGCTGTGCTGTCACTAGCACTAGCAGTAGCAGTCTAGATGAAATTAATCTGAGATTTTTATCATTTGTTTCACAGCCAGGAGCGAAAAGAATGTCTTCCATTTCCGCATCCACCGTTCTTCGATTGGTGCTTACTATGTGTCTGATAAGATGTCCTTTGCCACTTTGGATGAACTTATCAGATACTACCAGAATAACCCCAGGAGTCTGGGATGCCCACTGGAACAGCCGTGTGTACAGCAGGTATGACGGATGTCTGTTTTTGAAGGTGTATGTCATTTCTTTCTTCAGTTTGAACTGCTATATCCTTATTCCCCTTTCTTTTTATATTATTATCTTGTATATTTCTTTTAAAAATCGTTTTACTTAAGCTCCTTAAACAGATACTGCCTCACCTGTTATAGTTAGAGTCAGATTGCTCACAATGCAAGATCTAGATGATGTTTTTACTGTAGGAATTTAAGATATGTTAACCATGATGCTCTTTTACTCATTCACTTACTTATATAATCACAAATCTGACTTTTTTTAATCAAATATTTATTATCATTTTATAAACTTATTCAGTTATCCCCTTTCACAGTGACTCCTTATTGTTTTGGTCGCTCACATACTCAGCCATTCATTCATTCATTCATTAATTCATTCATTACCTCACACACTCACTCATTTACTTTATTTGTGTATAATACATCTGGAAATTACTTCTGATGTTTTCATTTAAAAATAATTAACTTAGAACCATAACCTAATCGATTTTTCTGATCATTTTATAAAATTTATTCCTCAGCTGGCTACCTTTCATATTTCATATTTACAATTACAAACATTTATTTTCAAATATTTTGACATTTAGACATTGTCTCAGCTCTGTTACTCCTGTGCGTTACATCATTTCTGAGCATCTGGGGAGGTGGTGCGGTCACCATGTAATTGAATACATGGCTATTAACCAACAGAGAGGTTGAATGTCAAAGATTGAAGTCTGACTGGAACTCTGGAAAGCTCACCGTCTGAACAAGACACTTCTGAACAAGTGTAATCGTGAAATACATCAATGACGTAAATGTGGTCAACATCAATGACAAATGTACAGTACTGTGCAAAAGTTTTAGGCAGGTGTGAAAAAATGCTGTAAATGAATGCTTTCAAAAATGGAAGTGTTAATCATTTATTTTCCTCAATCAACAAAATGCAGTGAATGAACAAAAGAGAAATCTAAATCAAATCAATATTTGGTGTGACCACCCTTTGCCTTCAAAACAGCATCAATTCTTCTAGGTACACTTGCACACAGTTTTTGAAGGAACTCGGCTGGTAGGTTGTTCCAAACATCTTGGAGAACTAACCACAGATCTATAATCCTATGATCCTACAAAATAATATAATGACTATAATCCTACAAAATAATATAATGACTATAATCCTACAAAACCCCTGACTTTGTGCAAGTGTACCTAGAAGAATTGATGCTGGTTTGAAGGCAAAAGGTAGTAACACCAAATATTGATTTGATTTAGATCTTTCTTTTGTTCGCTCACTTTGCATTTTGTAAATTGATAAAAATAAACAATCATTATTTATATTTTTGAAAGCATTCTCTGTTTACAGCATTTTTTTACACCTGCCAAACTTCTGCACAGTACTGTAATTATGTAACGTGATTGACATTATTTATAATAATCCTAAAGAAACAGTAAACACCACAGAAATGTTTCAGAGAACTATATGTTGGTAAATAGTGCTGAAGGTGACTAACTAATTGCACACTGCAATAACAATCTAATGATGATATATTTTAAGCGTTAAGATATTCTGCTGATTTGCGACCTACATTCAGGTAGAGTGCACCATATAGTAAAATAAATCATTTTAAAGACTGAATTGTGTATAATATTTTTCTCGCATAATTTTGAAATCCCACTCGATTCCTTTTGCCTTCTGAACAAGTTTACACACCCAATTTAATCTTCACTAAACGCTGACCTTCATGTAGCAGGATTATCAGGTATATGCCACACCTTAGACATTCTGATACGTGCATGCTCAAGCGTATTGTCGCTGTATCCCATATTCAGATTTTAATTCTCACCTACAGAAGAGGTGCGTGGGGAGGGACTGTGGCCCTATACGCATTATAGGTCACAATGGGAACTGGCTGTAACTCTGTCTGTGCGTGTGTGTGTGTGTGTGTGTGTGTGTGTGTAGAGGGAGCTGTTTGACATGGAGCCATGGGAGAGGCCGAGAGAAGAGTTTCAGCTAACCAGGAAGCTGGGGGAGGGGCATTTCGGGGAGGTATGGGAAGCTTTATGGACCACAGAAAAACAGAAAGTGGCAATCAAAATGCTGAAACAAGGTGAGTGGACACCTTACAAACCCCAGGCATGACCCAAAAGACAGACTGCACTTATATAGTATTTTTTTAAAACCCTAGTAAGCATATGCACCATCACTAGATGTATTAATTGTGACTATTCACAAATAAATTAATTACTTAAGACAAATGTATGGTACTTTATGCAGTATTTGGTATAAATCTTTATTTAGGAACATATTTCTCAATATATTTTATATCTCAATGTACTCTGATGAATGATTTCAGCCACAACTGTTTGAATTGTTGCTGAAGAGGCACTAACTGTACTAAAGCTCCTTTACGCTCCATGTGGCTGAAGTGAAACACACTAGAGGAGGAAGTGTGAGACCATCACATCTAGTAGCACTTCCCAGATTCTCACACACGCTGGCTCACTCACACACACACGCACATAAACACCTACATCCAACCACACCTGTGCTGCCAGAACGGAAAGCTCACGCTGTGCTACCGCAGAGAGGAAGTTTTCTGTAGAAAGTTGAAAGTTTACCACTTAATGCCATTAGCCTTCCCCATTCAGCATTCAGCCTTTACAATCACGTTGAGCGTGAGCACAACCGGTGGTGTCTCCTTTAGCATTAGAGCGACAGCAGTTTAATTTGAGCCTCACTGTTCTCTGGCTTCTAATCTTCTGTCTTGTAGCCATTCATTTTGTTGTATTATTGGAAATATTGAAGCCTAAGCACAATTGCTTTAACTTGTGTTTTGCTCCATGTCCATGCTGCTCCAAGGTGAAGGGTAGATTCATGGTGCACTTTACCACACGTGACGTGGGCCGTTATCTCATCTTATCAGGCCTGTCGAGAAATTATAGTACATTCAAATGATAGAAGACGTGAAATAAAGGTCAGACACATTACAGTCCACAGCTAATTAGAGCGTCACCCAGCAGCCTTTTACCGGGCAGCACAATCAAGCTACATTGCAAGTGAGGTCAAAGTGCAGAATTACAGATCTAACTGCAGGGTGTTAACATCATCTTATATAGCCCATCAGCTATATGGGATTCATAACCCTTTAATGCATGTTTTGCCAAGTGTTCATCTTTTAAACATGATGCTGGTGTGTTTTTTCTCTTTATAGTAGTAATATTTACATTGAATTATTTGATCCATGTAGCCATTTGTCCACAGAGTACAAAATGAGCTCTCTGATGTCTACCATGTTATTTGACCATGTGACATGTCCAGAACCGAACGGTGTCATAAAGTTGCTTTTGTTTTGGCTCTGATTAATGAGGAAGTCGTTAATGAATTTAGTTCTGACTAGTTATTACTAATTCAGGGAGTCCCCGACTTGGAGCTGCGTTCCGGTAACCCCAGCGTAATTTGAAAATATTGAGACATACTACCAACAGTCAATACTAGCAGGAAAGATACTTGGATGTTTGGACGCTTTTTGACTAAATTTGGGCTTTGATACACAAAAAAACCCCAGAAGACATTGTAAATTACACACTCAACAGACATTGACATGTTACAACTTTAAACACATTTTAGAGGAACTGTTTGGCTTTGTATTGTTGGGAAGTTAATTTTACTTACACAGTCTTAGGAGTGATGCTAAATGTTCTTAAGATCATACAAATACAATATGTTGTGAAATGTTTCTTTCATGCATGTATTCTGGGAAAAAATAAGTCTCTACTAAACGCTGTAATTGGAAATGTATATGTCATTTACATTTACAATTATGGCATTTGTCCCAGAATGATGTACATCATTGCTTTGTGGTCCATGTCAGTTCTTCAAACCTGTAAAGTTAGACTTAAATCAACCGCTGCGTGTTAATTTACCGTTACGCACCTTTACAAACCCTGACAAAGAAAAGTTTGATGTACACAGACAAAAAGAATACACACATGAGAGCTACTGTAACATTTTGCATGTTGTACTTGTATAATCCTAAGAACATTTACCAGAACTTCCCTTTTGGAGATTTGGGGGATTTACAAGATTTTTGTAACCACCGACCTTTAAATATAAGAAGGAAGTCTGGCATATTTAATGACACTTAATATGCCTGAGGAAATGAAGTTAATATTTTAAAAAGTTTATTGTTAACTAGGGGTGCAGAAGAAAATCCAATCGATTCACAATTCTTTTTCTGCCGATTCAAAATCGATTCATGCATTCCAAAAATCTATTTATATTTCTTCAACTAACATAATGTCACCAGTTCACACTTTCTTTGTCACGAGTCCACAACAGAAGTCATTGTCATCATTTAAAGTAACCTTTCCTATAGAACAGCTCTATACCGTATCCGTTTATTACGACAGCCTTACGACACATTAAATCAGCCTTATGTTATTTATCTTATTTACACAACGGCACGTCATCTCTGATATGTGGTCGCATGTTAACAGTTCTCCTTTGCTCACTGTGTCATGATTCGTTTATGAATCGTGAAACACTTTTGAATCGAATCGTGAGCCCAAAAATCCGAATCGAATTGAATCGTGAGATTTTCTGAATCGTGCACCCCTAGTGCTACTACCTGCCTGTTGTACATTCACTCACTCACTCACTCACTCACTCGTCTCTCTTTGTCTCTGTCCATCCTGTAGAGGATACTAAATTGGACGAGTTTGTGAAAGAAGTCCACGCTTTGAAGAACCTGCACCATCCTAAACTCATCCAGCTGCTTGCTCTGTGCACCCGGGGGGAGCCAGTTTATATCGTTACCGAACTCATGACCAAAGGCAGCCTGAAGTCCTACTTGTCCAGTGAGTGAATATCTTTTTTATGGAGATATGCAGAGAAATACTGTTGAGATAAACTTGACAAACTGCATTGAGTGTATAATCTCCCTAAAGCCAAGTTTAAAGCATTGATTATTTATTAGTTTGTTTGTTTGAGCAGCCCACTAAGCTTCTCTTTTAGGTAATCAGTTTTAGTGCGTCTCTTGGACTCCCGACGCTGTAAACAGACTCAGCTCCTGAAAAAGTTGATTAATAATCAGATATCAAAAAATCGAATCGGCCTGCAGGGAAAATGACCGTTTAGAATTTAGGGAGCCTTGACCAAATATTAGCTCAAACATTTAAATTTTAATTTCAGACAAACATGACCTTGAGCCTGAGGGACAGACTGAGTGGGCAAGTGGTTCACAATGAATAAAAGCTGATAAGACAAATCAGTTCCAAGAATTATGCTCCTTAAATTGAACTGAACTTGTGTACACATCGTGAGCTCTGTCCATTTTTTCCTTCGTTTTTTGGAGCTTTCGAGGCTTTACTGCGTGGCTGCTGTTCTTCACAAATTCACCAATTTAACTGTGATCCGAGGGCCCGAGTCAGCAGCGTTCTCATGGCACATCAGGCCACCTCACTGAACACACATCTCACATCTGTTTTGACTCGTCTTTTTCTTACTTTTATCATCCCTCATTCCTTCCCCATTTTAAATCAAAGTCTGTCTAGTCAGCCAGTTTTCATGTCACAGCTACCAAACTTCTGCAATCGCATTGTCATTTTCTTGCGGAAATGCATCTCTAGTTTAGATCTTCCTGAAAGGTTCATCACAGGTATGCATTATGTATGAGAGTTTATTAAAAGTATGTGAGTACTCTTAGTAGACTGTATGATAAGCAGAATCTAGAACACATGCAATGACATAGTAAATGTAGATACAAACAATTAACCTGGACACTGTACGGGTGATGGTTTAAAGGTTGTGTATACAGAGCTCCAGGAAACCCTTTCAAAAAGTGAACGGGATGATAAATGACAGTCTCCAGGAATCCATCTCCACGGATTTATTACAGGCAGATAACACACTTCCTTCTCAAGCACCTTCATCCTGCACTTACTTAAAACTGGTTGAAACGAATCTCTAGCCAGAATTATTACTTCCTTAACCTGGATTTTTGCCCAAAAATTAACAAAATACATACTCTGCATATTGAATGAAATAATAATAAACTAATAATAAACTAATGCAAGTGATGTAGTGCCTAAGATCTTTCAGTTGCTGTTATTGAGATGTCTGGGTGGCGTAATCGCTTTACTGCCATTTCTTATAAACTAGCTCCTGAGTTTGTTCCTTAGTCATCAGGTTGTGTAACATTTTTATATCAGCTCTGCTGCTGCTGACAGAAACAGCCCATTTTCATTTTCATTTTAAGAGTAAAATGTGTTCTCTTCCTCTGCTAAAATGTTCTCTTCCTCCACTGTTGTGTTTAAAACAATGCTTGAAATATTATTGTTTTTGAGTATTGTTGCTGGTGCTCGTTCTGATGGAGTTTCTCTTTAATTCTTTAGCTGTCCTGCAGTTTTTTTAATATCTGAAACCATAACTTCTTGAAAACAGCTGAAAATAACATAGATCTTACATATATTTGGCACATTTCAGTGTCTGACTCTTATGGTGAGCTTTCACAGCTGCCCAGTGGTAATATAGCTGTTCAGGAGTTGGCCTCATGATCAGAGGGTCGCTTACTCAAGTACCGGACCGGTAAAGGTACCACTGAGGTACCCTTGCGCAAGGTCCCCAAGTGCTGCTCCCCGGGCCCTGCCAAAAAGCTGGCCACTGCTGAGATGGGTGAAATGTAGAGGTCACATGTGCCATGCTGTGGTGTGTTAATCAGTCACTTTACACTTCATATATAATTTCTTAAACAGTTCTTCATTTCAAAACCTACTTCAAGTATCTTTTTCATTTTCAGAACTAAAAATATTTTAGGCTGCTCTTCAGCCCCTTACTGTAAACCTTGTTTAGAAAGCACTCTGTTGGATGGTTATTGTTTTATTTGGGTGTTTTATTACATTCACACTCAGTGCAAGCTGCAAATTAGACTACAGATAAGTAACTAAGTTCAGGTCTTTAAGATTCTTCACTTTCTCGTTACATCTTCCTCTCCTTGTTTCTAGCTCCAGAGGGTCAGGTTTTGACCTCAGCTCATCTCATCTACATGGCCGGTCAAGTGTCAGAGGGTATGGCCTACTTAGAGGATCGGCACATCGTCCACAGAGACCTGGCTGCCCGAAACATCCTGGTGGGAAGTGACCTTGAGTGTAAGGTGGCAGATTTTGGCTTGGCCCGCATTATAAAGGTAATAGCAGCAGCTGGGCTGAGTTTACACAAGTGCTTCACCTGGTCATTACAGAGAGCTGAATTCTGAGCTTTTGCGGAAGTTAAAACACTGCGTGATGGCGGTATGATACTTGGTAGCATAACAAAAGGCTGTGGTTTCATATTTGACTATTTTCTACCACTTGCACCACCACCAGTGAGCCTCCGAGCAAGACCCTTAACCCTAAAGTTGCTCCAGGGAGACTGTCCCCGTAATTAGGAAATGTAAGTTGCTCTGGATACGAGCTTAAAGCATAAATGTAAACGGCTCATTTATGTGGTGCAGTGATCTGAGCGACCGAAACCCAGTGTTACTGACTATACAGTATGATTGGGGTTTGAACCCCAGCATAAAACCACCATTGGGCTCTAGAGCAAGGCCCTTAACTCCAGGTTGCTCCAGGGAGACCGTCCCAATAATTCATTCATTCATTCATTTTTTGGACCGCTTAATCCATAGCCCTAAGAACTACAGTCGCAAGGCAGGGACCAACCCTGGGTGGGCGTCACCAAAACCGCCGGGCACACACACTCACACACAAGCACACTCTCTGTCACGTCCCTGTAATTAGGAATTGGAATTCACTGTGAAAAAAGATCATGATAAATCTGGAAATGTAAATGTAAATATATGTGACCTGATCTGGTAAAATGAGTCACAGTGACCCAATGGAAAGATGAGAAAATAAGCTTTAAAATAATATCTTGGTCTAAGCTATATCTTAAATGGTTGTCAAGTTATAATCGTTTGAATTATGGTATCGCAGCACCAACTGAAAAACCGAGAAAATCGCATTTAAATCTTTAACAATCCATAGCATCCAAAGAGATGCACCCAGTATTCAACAACAAAATTTTACTACAGGCATTTAGATACTTAGAAAAATATATTGAATCAGACTGAAGCTTCAATTATTTCAAAATATTTATTTAATACTTATCAAATAAAGCGAAAACAGCATTCATTTTGGACATTCTTTTGTAAGATTTGAGAGCTCCAACTCAACTTAAATAGCCATTTAAGTACATTTTCACAACTTTGGGAGATTAATTTTCTTAATAATTAATCTTTCATATAAGACCAAAAAAGAAAAATTGATATTTTTGATGTTTTTCAACATAATCGGCCATATCTAAATAAATAGAACGCCGACTTCCGACTCATTACGGCAGATCGGGTCAGGTCACATATATCATCTATACAGTATATAGATACCTTTGTATTTTTAATTAAAATATTTTTTTTTCCTTCTGTGCATACATATTTCCTCATTCAAACTTATACATACAGTACATGAGTTAGCCAGCAAAATTTGTGAAACCTACTTATGTACTGTACTAAATACATAACCATTTTGCTGGTTAAATTCTATATATTTATTTATTTTTGTAATCTATAATGTTCATTTTAACACACACACACACACACATATATATATATATAATATTTAAAATATATTTATGTTTATAGTATGTGTACATGTGATTGTAGGACAGTGTATATACAGCCAGTAGGAACACTAAAATTCCTGTGCGCTGGACAGCTCCAGAGGCGGCTCTACACCAGCGATTTTCTGTTAAATCTGATGTTTGGTCCTTTGGTGTGCTGCTGTATGAGATGATGTCACGGGGGAAGATGCCCTATGAAGGTACGAGTCTGACTTAGCAACAAATCTACATCTTTTCTACTGTACAATATAATGTGTTTATTTCTCCTCCCCGTTTATCACTTCACAATCTTTTCTCTACCACAGGTAAAACCAACAAGGAGGTGCTGGACATCCTGGCGACGGGCTACAGGTTGCCTTGTCCAAGCCGCTGCCCTCCCAACATCTACCGCATGATGCTGGAGTGCTGGGCGGAGGACAGCTCAAAACGGCCTTCCTTCCACGCCCTGCACAGCCAACTGGACAACATCTACTCCAGGATCTACTA